>JAFVLL020001128.1:0-15296 GCA_021397915.2 Tor tambroides | reverse complement strand
GTCCGCGTTTTCGCGGAAACCATATGACCCTTGAAATGTAAGCACACTTCAGAACATTTCGGTTTGCCCTGTGTGTTGTGTTTTAAAGAGTTGCAAGGACATCATGTCTCTCTCTCTCTCCCTCTCTCTCGTATGCGCCCAAATGCGTTCTCAGGTACCGAAATTTGGTACCGAATGATTTAAGGTGAATCGATACTCGGTAGTACCGACGCAATTCGGTCGGTACCCTTAAAAGTACCGAGTTCGGTACCCAACCCTAATTAAGGGTAATATAAGATTTAGGACATAACACATAAAAATAGAAATAGATCTGCTTGTCGCACTGAGAGACCAACCTGAATCTATACTCTTATGATGCGATTTAAAGAAAACGCATGTCTGAGTAAGCAACTGAAAGGGATAGTTCATCCAAAAATAAAATTGTCATCATTTACTCACCTACATGTGGTTTTATATTTAAGAATGTTGTAAACCAAACAGAGGCTGGTAGCCACTGACTTCCATTGTATTTTTTTCCATGGAAGTCAATGGCTACCAGCAACTATTTGGTTACCAACATTCTTCAAAATATCTTCTTTTGTGTTCAGCAGAAGAAATAAACTCGTACAGGTTTGGAAGAACTTCACAGTGAGCAAAAGATGACAATTTTCATTTTGGGTGAACATACCTTTAAATGTGATGATCGTCATAATCAATAAAACTAAATACGCATCAAAATAAAACTACAAATTATTTTTAACAGAAACACTACCATTAAAAGTTTTTTGAAAGGACATCTCTGATGTTCATCAAGACAGCATTTATTTGATTAAGAATACAGAAAAAAATAATGTAAATATAAAATATAATTTACTCTAGTGATGGCAAAGCTAAATTTTCAGCATCATTACTCCAGTCTTCAGTGTCACAAGATTCTTCTGAAATCATTCTAATATGCTGATTTGGTGATCAAGAAACATTTCTTATTATTATCAATGTTGAAAACAGTTAAAAGAAAGTTTAAAAGAACAGCATTTATTTGAAAGATCTAACATTAGCTATGAAAAATTAGGATTAAACAGTAGTGTACATAGATTTTGAAAAGCCATACAGTCACAGAGTCTAGAATGTTATAAAACCTATTAATGACAGTGACAGCGACCTTGTGACCTCCAGCGATGAAGTCATTGTGATAGTCAACACATAACCACAGTTTTGTTTGCTTTAAAAAAACTGACGTGTCCAAATTAATTTATTCATCTGTGATTTTATCGCATGCACCAGGGTCAGAAGTTAATAGTGGGCTCGCCGGATCCAGTAAAGCACCAATGACGTCAAACTGTGCGGTGATATTCTGCAAGCATTTCGCATCTTCACCTCAAGTTGTGACTGCTGATCTGTAGGCTGAGCAACACAATCGTTGTTTCCACAGGCAGATGTGAGGGAAAAAAAATTGACCTTAAGCTCAATTGTGATCTTTAGCTGGATGAGGGGTTATAAGGTCTGACAGACAGGAAGGTGGTGATGTGTTGCCTACACATGACAGCTCTAACTCACTGTCTGGTTTCTCTGCGTGGTTGTATCAACAGAGGAAACGCACACATTCAGAGCTACTCTTTGTTCCTCTTTCATCTTTCTAGCTCTCTTTCCTTCATTCAAATTCCAAATGTGACTGAAGGAACTCTTGAAGGGGACAATCTCACCGAATGTCACATCCATCCATCCTTCCTCCCTGACCTCATCTAACAAACAAATGTCCAAACATATCTAAAAATAGATGAATATTAATAAATAAAGCAGCATTATCTCATGTCTTTTTCTTCATATGTCACTAAATTATTTTGTGGGGACTTTTAATACAACACAGCATCTTAACTACGCAGTACTAATAGCGCAAGGTGGAAAAAAAACAATGAGACACATTGCAATAGCAAAAGAAAATCAAGCTGATGCATATGTAGAACCAACAAACAAAACATTTGAAGGAGCGCAGACAAATTTAGAGAAAGCATCCCCTGTAAACTGCTTTCACTGCATTTTTGCTTATTTAATAGCACAAAAACGGGAAATGCCATATCTTCACTTACAGCAGATGGTCCCCATTAAATCTATAACACAAGATGGTGTGTAGGCTAGATCTTACAATTATTTTAAAAAACGACATGATTTGGGCTTAGAGTTATGAAAAACACTACCTGTGTCAAATACAATACTTACTTTTTCCCAATTATAAATTCAGCCACTGATATATCATACATTATTCATTATATTCATGTTTTTGTTCGTCAACATCTGGATGTACTGAAGCATATCAAAAATTCCTCTTGCCCGTTTGACTACTCCGTCAGGCAAAGGTTGTGTTTCTAAAGGAATGACTACTCATGCAAGGTCATCCAGACCTTGCTATGTCATATGAAGTGTGCCAGCCACTTCAACTGTCTCTTGTCATCCACCTCAGATCCCTGAGGAACAGCGCTTAGCCGACTAATAGATGTCCTTGTCCTGGAGAGATGCTGGCCAGGCTGTGCTGCACAGCCTCTCAAAGTAGAAGTAGTGTCTTTCTGTCCAAAATAAAAGACTTGGGTAGTAGTGGAACAAAAATCCACACAGAAATTGGATGACAAGCTTATTATCTTTCTCTCTCTCTCTTCTGAAATGATCAAGATATGTATTTACCCTCTATAGGGGGAAGTATGTAGCTAAATATTAGGAATTCACACATGTAAGTTTTGGTAGATACCAATTTTTGGTGTCAGTAAGTTTTTTTTGTTTTTAAAGAAATGAATACTTTTATTCAGCAAGGACACATTAAACTGAAGAGAAGTGACAGTAAAGACATTTACATTCTATTTCAAATAAATGCTGCTGAAAATTCAGCTTTGTAATCACAGGAGTAAATTCATTTTTAAAACATAAGTAAAACAGTTCTTTTAAATTGTAGCAGTATTTCAAAATAGTACTGTTTTACTGTATTTATCATCAAATAAATGCAGCCTCAGTGAGTATAAAGGACTTCTTTCAAAAAACAAATTATTAAATAGTAGAGTATTATACAGTTTATTATTCACTGTTTTTTTGTTTGTTTTTTCACATTAAAAAATGACAAATTATTTCTAACATCAGATAATTAAAAGCATTTTTTATCTTTTTTATTTTACAACCAAAAAAAAGATCAAATGTTCAAAAAAATAAATAAATTAACATCAGATCAAACTGCTATTTTCTTTTTGGGGGCTGCAAGTTCAAACACATTCAAGAAATCTGAAATGTTTCAACAAAAAGTCACTGTCACTGTGTTCAATTACAGGGCACGCTCTTAAAAACAGCTGGACCACTAGAGAGTAAACACTGTCAATCAGTCACTCCACAGCGCTGAGGTCCTTCCCCAAGCCAAAACAAACAATTCATCAACGTGGGGCCATTTTCCTGTCATGGACAATCCGTTTTTTTCTGTCTAGCTTTGTTTCTTTTTCATACACAGGTTCACAGGTTCCCAGACACATCCCTCACTGGCGATAAATATGAATGGTTTCTGGACAAATACATAATCATCACAACTTTCACCAAATCCGGGTAAATTTTCTCAGAAATCAAATACGAAACAGTCAAGGCGATCACTTCCATGTTTTCTGAATGAAACATCCAGGATGTTTGAAAAAAAACTGCTGACAGTGAAGAAAGCAAAGTTCCCTTGGCTATGCTGTAATCACAACCAACCGGCCAGTGCAAGAATGAGGAAATTCAAGAATAAAAAGGGCACCACAAACACCGTTGCACTCTCGGGCTCTCTTTACCTCATACATAATCCATGCCAAGGCAAACACAATGGGGGATTGGCTTTTTTTTACCCAGTTTTTCATAAAACCACAGCAGCAATTTTTTGGCTCTGTATGATAATGCCATTTTGATCCCTAAAAACAAACTAAGACCATTTAAAACATTCCAAGCTCACACAAGTAAATAACATTTCTTGTTCTCCTAGCAGGAGCTTGCCAATGAAATCAAGACCCTTTCTGGCAAGGAGATAAGCTTCTTACGAACGATATATCTGTAAGGCAACTGACCAGTCAATCAAGAAAGAATGTTTCCAATGGTTTGAAACAATTCCCAAGTTTAATTTAACCCTTCTAAGCTATTTGTTTGGAATGTACACTCCAGCTGGTGGGGTCTTCAGAGACCCCAGACAACAAAATGTAATAAAATAAAAAAATAGTGTTTCTGTATTTTAAACAAATGTAATTTTACTCAGTTTAGTAATGTCTATACTCTACATTTGTGTAGCTATTTATGGGAGGATTTATGGTATTTTTTACATTTATATAAATAATTTAAAAAATATTTTTATTATATATATATATATATATATATATATATAAACTTTTTGGTGCATGAGATAAAATCACAGATTAACAAATTAATTTGGACACGTCAGTTTTTAAAAGCAAACAAAAAAATAATTCCATCTACTTGAAAACAAAAAATTCTCATTTGTCATTTCCACATAGGTATAGATTTTTCCACATATGTATAGATCTTTATTTAGATTTATGGGAAATCATTATAAAATCACTATTATAGTAATAAAAAATTCCTCTGTCAAAATTTTGCATTTATTTGTACTGACGTAGCATTTTTTGCAATTATGACACATGATCACAGTCAAATCTGGATATGGTGTTATATTTGTGTTTTAGTGTTTATATATGTATTTGTGTGTGTGTTTGCACTTGTTCTCCACCATGGATGTGTTGTGGTGTCCAGCCATCATTTCAGTGTGTGTTATTCATTGTAGCGGATTTTTATTTGACAAATTATGTAAGAGAGAACCATTCATGTCATGTCACTTTCATTTCTCATGAGTGGGTTTTGGGGGTTTTGGTTGTATGTGTGCGAGCGCAGACGTTCTGCATTGTGGATGTGTGGAAGAGTTGCCACTTCACTTTAGTGCATTCTGTGTTCTGCATTGTGGCTGATTTAGTCATTTTATTTGACAAATTAAATACATATTATATATATATATATATATATATATATATATATAATATTTATTTTTTATTTTTTTATCGTTTCCCCACTCATTTCAATATGACCCCAAACATCCTGCCTAACATCCAACCAGATATCATTCCGAGTTATTTTTTTTGCAAGACACATGTCATACAGTCTCAAGTCATTTAGAAGACTTTTTTTTTTTTAAATTCAGCAAATGTCATTTGTGGTCAAAAAGACCCCGAATAGCTTTGAAGGGTTAAAATGACATCTTTTTCCACAATCATCAGAAAGCATATAACAGTTACTGAATGCAACTCATGGCAAAAGACCAGAACTTATGCTGTGTGCCATGCACACTCTGAGCCAAGCTAAATGACTTCGAAATTTGCCGTTTCATCCTCTAAGCCCCTGGTGTGACCGTTGAGGAAAGCCCCAACAGTCTTAATCACCTCAAATGACCGCATTTTAAAACAACATTGGGCTTCGATGATTTTCTATTGCAAATAGATGTGAGAACGTGAAATATACATGGTCGGTTGTTGAAAAAATTTTTTTTTAAAAATGATGCAACAGGCAAGTTTATTACACTAAGCAGAGAACATCCTTTTTTCATTCTTTATACATACAGCTTCAACCAACCAATAATTTAAGGTTAGACTTAGAGCACAGTAATGATGGCAACTCCGTGAAGGTGAGAAAAACATGTCATCCAGCCTAGGTAGCAACAACAAGCCTCTCTTTATTGGCTTTACCTTTGCTCAAACACAAGGCAGGAAGCAAGAGCAGCAGGATGAGACAGCATGCATGCATGCTGTCTTTTATGCTACACACCGTCTCATTTCTCCTCAGACAGGTCACCGAACACCCCTCCGCTCTTCTCTTCTAACCCCTTTGCTTTTGCAGAGCGTCTTGCCTGTATAATGGGTATTAGGGCAGGAGAGACGCCTCAGGGGACCGGTTCTTTCACACACACACGCCTACCTGTTTATCAAGGCACACACCTTTCATTGTCCCAAGCGGACAGACTTTATTGTTTCATTATACACAACAGAAAAGGGCTACACTCCAAGTTGTCGCATATGCTTTAGCAAAAAAAAGAACAGACGGAGAAATTGGTCTGTGTTATGTTAAATAAAATCTCCTTCCCCTGGAGCAAGATAGGGGCTGCATTGTGCTGGAGGTGATTCATGCTTTCATCATTCAAGGTGATGCTGGGATTGTTTTTCCTCCACACACTAGAGATCTTTCTTAAACCAAGGAAATGATAAACAGTTTTGTATGAGCACCACAGTAAGCTTTCCAAAAGCAATAAAAACAGCACCAAAAATTTCAGAAATATATGCCTCAAAACAATGCTATATTGTCAATGATATAATGGTATTTTTTGTCCTATTAATTTATTCAAAAATACAAATTATTTCTGAAAAATCTATTCATTTGGATATATTTTATATATATCTTAAATAAAATGAATAATATATATCTTAAATCATCCAATCGAAACTGTTTGAAGGAGATACACTGATGCACATGTTGATACCAGGTGTAAACAGGGATTTAGAAGGATCACTCATGCTTCACATTGAACGAGCAACCTCTTGTGTTAGCACACTGGACTCTCGGCCATTAGGCGAGCACCAGCCTCACATGAGAAGCCCAAGCTTTATCAGGTCAAGCAGGGTGCACTGCACAAAAGACTGTGCAGTGAACTGTAAAAGGCCAGCCACACTCTAATCGCTTCAGCCACTGGCATGATGATGCCCTCACACATGCTAACAATCATGCCATCTCTAATTTCATTGGTGGACATCAGTTGGACAGGTGGCCAGTCAACCAGTCGTTGGCTCCCCTGTCAAAACAGCGACAGTTCAGGTCCGCTGGAAAGCCCCCAAATAAACAGTCTGCCACCACCTCCACCCCTCGCCAAAAAAAGGAAGAGAGAAAAAAAAAAATCCCAGCCAGGGGATGTCTGTCACCTCGTTTGCTTTGTGCAAAGATGACGAAATGTACCAGAGTCTGTTTATGTATAAATTTAATCAAAAGCAAAATGTGTTGCTGTACACTGCATGTA
The DNA here is from genome assembly GCA_021397915.2 of Tor tambroides. Classification (NCBI taxonomy): domain Eukaryota; kingdom Metazoa; phylum Chordata; class Actinopteri; order Cypriniformes; family Cyprinidae; genus Tor; species Tor tambroides. The sequence goes on along the minus strand of JAFVLL020001128.1, from coordinate 8,254 downwards.
TATATTATACCTAAATAAAGTTGTTTTACATCAACATCTTTATTACAGTTACAGCATAAGAAAAAAAACAATAATGAATGAATTATTAAAAAAAATAATAATAATAAAAACATAACTGGAGAACTGAACGATCATGAGAGAATTTAAGATTTCTCTTAATGTGTCTACTTTCTGCCCCAATAGTGTCAGTATTGCAAAAAAAATTATAATGACTGTTTTCAAACAAGTTTCCCAAATACTCTCCCATCTGTCTTTCAAATACACATTATTGCTGTCTCAGCCTAGACAGGGAAGTTTAAGCAAATAGAGTAATGTTTTGAAAACGACACACCGTTTATACTTTTCATGGAAATCAACATAACAAGGGTTAAAGGGCTGTTCAAACTAAAGCCGAAAAAGTTTTACGATAAACTAAAACTTTTTTTTAAATCATGGTAATTCTATGATAACAGAGAAGTCCAAGTGGAACAATATCAACAAAGTCACTTTTAGAATGATTTTTTTCCTCCAGTTTATGAACCATAAAAACTTTCACAGCTAATCAGAATCCACACAACTTTAAAGAGCTTGAACATTTAGGCAGATGACAAAACTGTAGCGTACACTAATATAATTGTCCGTTGACTCATTTAGTGTTATAGTTATCAAACTTGGTAAGACTGGTCTTTATTTATAGCCCATTTAAGTGGGATGAAAGTGGGTATTTTGCAGTATTACAAAAAAAAAAAAATCTATTGAGGGTGACTCCTAAGACAGTCCTTTTAATGAATTGTTCAAAAAGACTCAAAACTCAAAGAGTGAATCAGTCTAAAGAATCCTTTACTGAATCAGAGCAGTCACTGAATAAGCACTTACTGAACTATAAGTTATTTAAAGTGATTAAAGGGACATTGAATTTGAAAAATAATTGTAATAATATTTAATTGAATTATATAGATGAACGTTTTAGTATATTATTGTTCTATTTAATAATTTAGGGGTGGACAGGATCTCACTGGCTACAGACACACTATTATGTTGGAAACAGTGTCATAATCACACATTCTTCAGCATTGCCCAAGAGTGGCACAAGCAAAACACTAAAACACTGCCGTGCTAGAAATTCATTCGTGAAAGGCTCCGATTCCTAAACGTTTCCATGCTTCTTTTTCCAGTCGGGGAGCTTTCATGTCCTTAGTTGCACTTGCCATTAAATAATCATTCATCTGCACCGAGTGAGCGACAGCAGAGCCAGCGGCTCTGTTTGGTAAACAACATTTCACAATCGAGCACATTTCCCTACAGACAATCAATAAAACACATCTGACCACCGACAGAGCAACAAAAGCACACATTCAGACGGGAGGTGTTTTCCACTCCAATCCCAAACGAAACAAAGCCACTGTACTGCATTACTATAACCATACAATGTGCCTCTTTCACCATGTGTACTAGGGACAGTCCGTTAATGGGGGGGTTTCCCTATAGAGCGATGTTGTTTATTTGGTGTTTTCAAAAAATTCCAATTATATTTTGGGATACTGTGTGGTTAGAAAGTCAATACAAAACGGTCTGGCTGGCCCTCAACTCCCCATGCAGGCGCACCGCGATGATGGGCTCAATGCAACAACCCCACAACACACGCGCACTACATTCAAAATATATAAACACACACTCCGCGTGCTCTTATGAAGAAGCCGAGCGCAGAGATTCACAGTACACAGTCAGCACACGTGCATAATGGAAAAGAAACCCGCCATCTTTTCATTAACCCCGTTCAAACACGAGAAAGTGTGTGAGAGCAGCTGAACTCCTGCAGCAGTGCTGAATCTCAGACTTACCCTGTCACAACAGGCGCCATCTTCCACAAACTCTCACCAAAACTCCAAGACTCGCGAGATCCTCTCTCCCGGACCCTACCAGCCGCCGAGACAACAGAAGCAGACTGGAGACTGAAGGAGCGAGGGAGGGAGAGAAAGGGGGCGGGTGACGAGGACAGAGGAAGGGGGGGCAGGGTGAGTGAAAGAAAAGGGCAGACACCACAACAACAGGCGTGGGAAACTCTTCTGATCTCGCGAGAGGAGGAAAACTCTCACCATACAGCTGAGTGAGCGAGGCTCGTGTCATCGCGAGATTGGTGCGAAGCGCCGCGGATGGATAGTGCTGAAACAGTGTTTATCCGCTCATAAATAACCTCCACAGGCGGAATTGGCTAGATATCTTGACGTTGAAGCTTGAGATTTCCCAGGCTCCGGTCTGATAAGGTTTGCTCACAAGATAGTTATGGAGCTTGTTATCAAACTATTAAAATGACTGCAATATGCAGCAATACAGTCACATACATAATATGTTTTCTAAACAAATATAAGCACTACATAGCAGAAACCTTTACATGTCAATCGTGACTCCTGTGTTCACATAAAAAATCAAATGTTCTCAACTTTTTGTCTTTCCCGTAATGGCTTTCCTTCATGAAATAACTAGCAGAATGTCCATGCTGCTCTTTTACATACAGTGAAAGCAAATAGTGAGGCTATAAAGCAAAACTTGCCTAAAAAACAGCCTAAATTCCTCACACAAAAGGTGTGTTCGACTTCGGCTAAGGCTAAGTTTATCAATCTGTGTGATTTGATGCTTGCAGTCAGAGGTGGATTTGAAAATGGAGCTGTCAAGTTGGACACTTTTTGTTTGCAGTGTTTGCTTTCTTTATCACAGGCAAAGTGGGCTAGATGTAATATTTCTCAGATTAACAAACCAGAAACACTTTCATTCAGTAGTTTATGTTAATATAGTGGCTGTAAGGTGTTCAAGTTAAGCCTGTATTATTTAAATTCCAATAGTGTGGGATGTATGGTTTTGTCAGTTTCAATTTGATAGTCATGACACAGTATAACATTAAAATTACACGAAAAGAGTTTTTGCTGTCATTAATGAGTCTGACTAATTGTGAAACAGCTTGTGCCGCCACTCTGGAGAAATTTCATAGAATGAGTCAGTTGACTGTTCAGAAATTGCTGTCGTTGTACTTTGGTGACATACGGCACTGTGATGTAGAGTCATCCCACCTCTAGTTGGATACATTTTCTAACCAGCATGCTTTGCTTCAAGTTATACGTTAGTCAGTCTGTGCAAGAAGGCGAACACACATAAGCTTGTGCTCGTCGTCAGGTCGTATGGACCAACTCGATCTCATGAAAAAAACGTTTTATTATTACGTTTTAATCATTTTAATAGGCAACAATTTTGTGTAAATTTGCATCATTTGAATTGTATGAAATTGTATGATTTTTAGAAAAATGTAAGCATTAAGGTCCACCCCTAAGATATTTTGTCAAACTATTAAAATGACAGCAATACAGTCACATACATAATATGTATTCTAAACAACTATAAGCACTACATAGCAGAAACCTTTATGTCAGTTGTGACTCCTGTGTTCACACAAATAATGAAATGTGACCCTGGACCACAAAACCAGTCTTAAGTCGCTGGAGTATATTTGTAGCAATAGCCAAAAATACATTGTATGGGTTAAAATTATCGATTTTTCTTTTATGCCAAAAATCATTAGGAAATTAAGTAAAGATCATGTTCCATGAAGACATTTTGTAAATTTCTTACTGTAAATATATCAAAACTTTATTTTTGATTAGTAATATGCATTGCTAAGAACTTCATTTGGACAAATTTAAAGGTGATTTTCTCAATATTTTGATTTTTTTTTTTTGCACCCTCAGATTCCAGATTTTAAATAGTTGTATCTTGGCCAAATATTGTCCTATCCTAACAAACCATGCATCAATGGAAAGCCTATTTATTCAGCTTTCAGATGGTGTATAAATCTCAATTTCGAAAAATTGACACTTAAGACTGGTTTTGTGGTCCAAGGTCACAAATGTTCTCAACTTCATGTCTTTCCTGTAATGGCTTTATTTCATGATTTAGCTAGCAGAATGTCCATGCTGCTCTCTTACAAATAGTGAAAGTAAGTGGTGACCATGGATGTAAAGCAAGGTTTACAGTGATTAACAGCCTAAATTTCTGCCAATTCCTCACACAAAAGGTGTGTTCTGTGTGATTTGTGTGATTTGCTGCTTGCAGTCAGGGAAAGAGTTGAAAAAGGAGCTGTCAAGTTAGATACTTTCTGCTTCCCATAAGGATGCTTTTGCAGTGTTTGCTTTCTTTATCACAAACAAAGTGGATTAGATGTAATATTTCTCAGATTAACCAAGAACACTTTTCATTCAGTAGTTTATGTTAATATAGTGCCTGTACGTACAAGTAGGATGTTCAAGATAAGCCTGTATTATGTGGGATGTATTTGTCAGTTTTAATTTGATAGTCATGACACAGTATAACATGAAGATTACATGAAAAGAGTCTTTGCTGTCATCAGTGAGTCCTGACTAATTGTGAAACAGCTTGTGCCGCCACTCTGGAGAAATTTCATAGAATGAGTCAAGTGACTTCTGAAATTGCAGTCATTGTACTTTGGTGACATACGTCGCTGTGATATAGGGTCATGCCACCTCTAGGTGGATATATCTAACCAACTCAACTCGACTCAACTCATGAAGCACGCTTTGCTTCAAGTTATACTCCAGTCAGTCTGCACAGGAAGTCAAACACACCTAAAGCCACCTTGTGCTCATCGTCAAATCGTATGGACCAACTCAGTCTCAAAAAAAGTCACTATTTTAACAGTTTTGTGTAAATTCACATCGTGTGAATCATACGGAAATTTATGATTTTTAGAAAAAAACATAAGCATTAGGGTCCACCCCTAACCGCACCCCTAAACCTACCTAACTGTCAGTAGGGCATAAGCAGATTATACGAAAATGTGAATGAGATTTTACAAATTCATAAAAATTTGTCACCAAAATGTAAAATAGATGTGAATTTCCATGATTGTATGAAACACTCTTTTTGCTTTCTTGTGCTGTTTGGAGCTTGACAGCTTCATTCTCCGTCCTCTTTCGTTACACAGAAGAGAGAGCTGCTCAGACATTCTGCTAAACATCTTTTTTCGGTGTTCCACAGTCATACAATAACAACATGAGGGTGAGTAATGACAGAAATCTGAATGAACTATTGCTTTAAAAATACAGGGTTTTTTTTTCCCATGCATCCCATGGCCTTTCTTTATAATCCTGCTGTTCTGAAGCTAGATTCTGAATTCCACTTTATCACCCGTTTATTTCATGATTTCAAAACAGACTTGACAGCTCAACTGATGCCTTTTGTGCTGCTTGGCTGTAAGCTGAGTGAACTGTTCAGGAATATTAAATAGCAGTCAGACTCTTCACACCTGACCTCAAACTGACTTTAATCCACAGTTTTCCAATCCTTCAGATGTATTATTGATTTTTATTTGTGCTTCATAATCTTTCTGACAAGGTGGTGAGTGAAAATGGAGGGGGACTGAAAGGAGCATGATAAAGAAAGAAAATGTGAGAAGCATGATAGTGGAAAAGAGTGACACGAGTACTGGGACGCCCAGGTCACAGCAGAGAGAAAAAGACTGGGGATTTTAAAAAAAAACAGGTTTCACACAATCTGGCACTGAGCCTTCAGCCAAAGGATTCGGGGGAGGAAGCCTCATGCACCAAAGCCATTTTCCATTCTTTTCCCCCGTCTTTTTTTTTACGATCTGAGAAAGTAACCTCCAGTTACTCTTAGAGTTTTATAAAAACTGTAAAGTTTCCGAAATCTTTTACAGATGAAACCAGTAAATGACTGCAGAAGTGCAAGTGTTTGAGGGCCTCACAACCATCGTAACAAAAGCCTCAAGATATGTGAAATTATGATAGGCAGTGCGTGTTTCCAAGTTTAACTATTGGTTTTAAACTTTGACCCCAAAGTGTTGTAAAACTAATAATATGTTTTATGGATACACACGAATATGATTTAACGTTTCCTTTAGGAATCCCCATAACTCTTTCCTCTTCCTGTACACACCATAGGTTGTCAAGCCTGCCTGAGATTTTGTTGGAAAAGTGTTTGAGACTTTGCCAAAGTTTGCCCTAAGTAACAACTATTATTTTTATTGCTATTAAAACATCATTCATTTTAATGTGTTTGCATAGCGCAACAGTATAACCATCTCTTTTCTATTCTCTCTCACCCCATTTGGTGTTGGTTCAGAATTTCACTCCTTTCATTTGAGCACCGTTACTTACTTTTCTACCTTCTCTTTCCCTCTCTTTTTCCTTCCACTCCAATATTGTTCTCTCATCTGTCTTGCAGGTCCCAAGTGATTATTTTCAATGAAAGAGACCCATCTCAGGAGCTTAGTGAAGCAGACAGCATGTGCCGCCAATTCAAGCAATCACGACAGAACCACAAGTGTGCCGCCCGTAAATCCACTGTTGATGACTGCCTGTGTATTTTGCCAAGAGAAAGACTGGTCTCCAAAGGCAAGTCCCAGTCCAGCCCCCAACCAAACCTGTATAGTGTGTGGATTAGGGCCTGGGCCTTACGGATTTTCAATATTCATACTCATCATAGTGGAAAAAGCCCTCTGAGCAGTCACTGAGGACGGAGAAACTTGATAGGAGAGATAAATTCAGCCTTACCAATGTGTGTAATGCGGAGAGTCACATTCTTAATGCAGGGAGTGATATCATTTGCACACCAAAGTTAGATTTTGCTTTCTTTTGGGGGTTTATTTGAATTGTGATGCTATCTAATGGACTCGCTCCCACCCAAAAACACACACCATGTTGAAAATCATCATTATTTCAAAAGTAAGTGTGCTTTGGGATCAGATAATATTTCTGTATCTGATAACGAATGCCAACGGGCATCACAAGACACCACTGACATTTTGCCGGGCTGGACTGACCTGAAGTTCAAGCAGTCAGCTGTATGAGTGTGTTCACCTCGGGGGGCACACACACATAGATGGACCACAAAACACTAGGGAAAAACCCACAAGAAACAGACAGTTTGACTAATGGAGAGTCATCTTCAAAAGACTCAGGCGTCATTGGCTTCACAGACAGCCATGGCCCAAATCAGTGTCTCTCTCTTTAAAGTGAGAGCAGGATGGAAAATTCATTGTAGTACGTCCGAGAACAGCTTAAAAACAGTTTAGAGAGTCTCGAGTGAAATTAAAAGATGAGTTTAAGGCTCTAGGCTTTGAGTGTCGTCCCCGAGTGCACGTCCATGAATGTAAATTTGGAATATTACCTCTTTTAGTGGGAGTACACCAGCTAGGATGACGGCATCTGAGGAGAATTTCACACACACACAAATCATTATCCTATTTCATGGGTGCTCGACATTTCAAAATGCCTCATGAAACCAAAAAATTAATAAAGTGATTTAGCCCATAATTACAAGTGCCTGGTTTTCCGATTTTAGTTACAGAGGGTAAATGGCGTTTGGTGTAGCAAATATATTTTACAGTCTGAGGAAAATAGTTGATTAAAGTTAATGACCGATTGCGTCTCAGTTCATCTTTAGCCTTGAGATGTTGTACTGATGTACAAACCAGTGACTGTACTGAGAAATCGAGCATATCGGGATACTCCTCAAAATAATACGGCAAAGAGGAGAGAGACACAAGGCCAGTGTGCAGTTTCACAGGAATATATTTTGATAAAAAATTAATCGGTTATCACACAAGATTGGGCTTGAGAAAAAAAAAAAGTGAAGACTTAGTAGACAGGCTTTTTATTTTTATTAACACTGTATCCTACGGTAAACAAACAAACAGCATAAATTCATAAATTACAGCAGAAAGCCAAAAATTCACTGCAGAAATATTGCAACGTTTCAGGGATCTTTTTCTGTTTTTCACTGTATATTATATTGTAATTCATAGTGTTTACTTGCAAAACCACAAATTTGACAGTATTTCACTGTACAATTACATATTTACATTTACATTTAGTCATTTAGCAGACGCTTTTATCCAAAGCGATTTACAAATATAATAGAAGCAATCTAAACCAATCTAAAAGAGCAATAATATGTAAGTGCTGTGACAAGTCTTGGTTAGCCTAACGCAAAACACTTAGAAAGGTTTTTTGGTAACACTTTACAATATGGTTGCACAAATATGCATTAAATACTGCTTAACTAATGCACAGATAATCATGAGTTAAAATATAACTCACGATTAACTAAACCATTTATTAATGATTACTGCATCAGCAACTAATGAACATTCTATATGATTCTTAGATTAAGTAATCAATAACTTGTTATTAGTTAAATGTGTCATAATGTATTAATTACCTAATAACTTATTTTATTAACTAATGAA
>JAFVLL020001127.1:0-53786 GCA_021397915.2 Tor tambroides | reverse complement strand
CAAGTTGTTCTGCTTCTCGCACCTTCCTATAGATTACCTCAGAAGTAGTACCTCCATGAACTTTGACTAGTTTCATGTTTTCAACATCTCTGCTTTCACGTTGCAGATCACAGAGAAAGCGTATAAGCCGTGTCTTCCCACAGCCAGTTTCTCCCATGATGATCACTGGAATCTCACATCTAAATCTCATATGAATAGCCAACATCTTCATGACATTGTCAGTAGTGAGTTCATACGTAGGGTCTGGATCAAATTTTCCTTTTTCCCAGCCTTTTTTGGCACCAACAACAAAGGAAATTTTTCGAATCTTGTCTTCTCTGGACAGGTCATCAAAGTTCTCAGAAAGGTTAATTCTTTGTCGCTCAATGTCTGAAAAGAGTTCTTGTGTCATCACATTTCCCATTAACACTTTGCCACTTCTTGGATCAACTGCATTAAGAATTGTCCCAATTTTCTGCACATGGAATCCTAAGAAAGACATGGTGAAATGGTCTGCATTGAAAAATATGTATGGGTGAGGTTCGTTCTCCCATCGTTTTCGAATAAATAGTTTAGCTAGGATATCTTCCTCATCCTCATTCTCAGAGAAAAAGGTGGGGCTCTCATCAGAGATGTCAATGGATGGAGAGGCAAAGTCTCGAGCCATATGAATCATGAATTTTACTATGAAGTCCTTGAAGCCACTTAAATTGTCAGCAAGGAAGTCTGGATCACAGAACAAAGAATTCTCACAGTCTTTAAGCTGCAGGTTAAGAAACCAAGTAAAGTGCTTTAATTCTGCCCATGATGGGTCTTTCTGGCCGTAGTTTGATAAAAGATGATGGAGACAGTCAACCGGATCACCCTCTACAGACTGAGCTTGATACTTGAAACGGTCCAAGTTCACATTCCTGTTGAATCTTCTCAAGTATTGGTAGGGTCTCTGAATGGCCTCACTTTTAAACTCTTCGTTATCCATCAGTGGATCTAAGGATGTGTACCCCCCTTTTTTTCTCTTGATCTCCAAAGCTTTGACATCTTTAGGAGGTCTGCAGAAGACAGTAGGAAGTGCATCCAAAAACCCGTTGGTTATCTGTTAAAAAACAAAACAAAAAAAATACAGGTTAGTGCCTGTAGCTCAACAATTGTTCAAAGAACAAAAAGTTACCAAAATGGAAAAAGTAGGTTTACACCTCCATCTGGGTTTGACTTTTTTGTACTTGCTGAAGTGCTTCAATTGCCACCAAGTGAGCTGCATTTCTCCTCCATATAGTTCCTTTGCTGTCACTAAGACATCCTAGAATGAGTAATTTGAATAGGAATTCCTCCAAGCCATGATGTAACTGACATAAAAAGAAATGTAGTGAGACAAATTATAAGTGACCCACAGTTAGTATTGTATTTAACAGTGCATGTTATAGCAAAAATTATTTATTTATTGTTTTTAATAAAACATACTGCTGCAATATCAATGTGCAACAGCACAGGGTCCTGCTCTCTCAGTGGAGTCAGTCTTTCAGACAGGGTTTGGACAAATCCATCCATATCAACGCAGGGCTCGATGAGTCTAATTGTTAGACAGGTGGCTGCTGTAAACTCTTTTTTGAACTGCTCAAATAGACGCCTGACATATAGTGACTTTCCTGCACCAATAATAGGAAAAAATTATAGAGAAAAAGAAAAGAATATTAGCATAATGTTTGGTAACAATTTCACCATACTGTATTTAACAACATGAAATGCAACCTATTTTACTTCTACAACATGACATATTCAATGACAACTTTTTAGGACACATAAATGGTTGGAGGAAAGGGATTTAAAAATAAGGGGCGATTCATAACATCAGCCCAGAAAATAAAGCCCCTTCAAAAGCAATGACAAAGCAAATTATTAGTTTGATAAACCCCTTTCTTTTTTCAATAACATGCACCTATAAATCATGCACATAAAGTCAAGAAAATGCATTAAAAAATAAAAAAAGAGAAAATTTTGTTCATGTTGACTTAAATATACAAAAATCTAAAACATACCAACAGCTGGACGTTTGGATGAAATCATCCAAACAGAGAGTTGTCCTGGATAGACTTCTGAGTAGGGAACAAGCTCAGATGGGATACGGAAGTGATGGCGAAGATAGTCTTTAATTCTTTCTTTAGATATACTCAGACCTGTTTGTACTTTATAGTTGCTGAAGAAGGAAGGAACATATCTATCCTGGTTTACAGGACAGACCATCACTAGACGGTAATGAAGCCCAGCACTCCTTTCAAGTGTCTCAAAGCATTCCACCAGTGCCACGCTCACATCATAAGTCAATGAACCTGGATTGACCAGCGTGTATATCTTCTGATGATTGATTGCAGTGCCTTGGGATCCTAGACATCGGCGGAGGAAAATCTCCACCTCCTCTTCAGTTGTCTCCTCCTGGCACATTAATACCTCATCAGTTGTTGGAAGAGGATGCTCTGGACTCTCTGTGTAAAAAGACAGAGTTGTGCTAATCAAGTCCACAACAGGGCATTGGACAAGGTTTGGCCTTCCCTCTTGTAGAATAGGAGGTATCTTGCGTTTAATGTGCATTTGATTAATGTCAGACAGATTGGACAGGAAACGTCCAAGTGTTTCGAGATCCACATAGTGGGTAAGGAACCTGGACATGTTCTCTTTAAATTGCTGCCACAGGTCCTCTAAGCATTCAGTACCAACATCTAGTAAACTGAAGCTCAAAGGCAGGTCAAATTCACTGTTTTGTACTGATTCCTCTGCCATGTCATCTTGCGCCATAGATTCTGTCTCCGTTGCTTTTTCAAAGGCCTCTCTTATGTCATTTAAGTTACAATCTGGTTTAATAGGAGTCAAAAGATGCCACATTTGTTGTGGCACAGGTTTCCTTTTGATGCTAATGCTGTTGAGCCATTCGCAAAGAAAAACAATTTGCTCTGAGGTGTAATGATTCAGTGCATAGAACTGAGAGCGTGTCTTAGTTAAGTAGTTACACCAATCTTTATGAAAGTTCTCCAGAGAGCGACACAGTTTTTGAAGCTCCTCTTCAACCTCACCATGATATACAACACACTTGCTCAACTGGGTAAAGCTAACTTGAATGCAGGATTGATCTGGGTTGTTGCATGTTATCTGTGCCCCCCAGTTTCGAAATAGCATATTGCCCGATGTGCGCAACTGAAGGAGGATGCGGCCCATCCTCTGGACTCCTTCAAAAACCTACAAGATGAAAATAGAGATAAGTCTCCACAAAGCTAATGACCATTTCTTTGAATAATCTGACACAAATATAGAGATCTTTATTGGAACTTTATGTTTTCAGACATCAACAGTTTAATATTTCTTGGCTGGTGGACAATTGTGGTAATGGACCTACTTGAGTAAACTTGTTGACTTGCTCCCTTCCATGCTCCCCTTTTGAAGACATCAGCATGAGCTTATTCTGTAGCTCTAGGAGTTCATTAAGATTGTATGTCTTTTCTTGTTCATTCTTTGTCACCTTCACGCAAAAGACATTGTCCAAACCTGTCTACAAACACATCACAACAAGACACCGTTCTTTTACTAAACAGATGTTCACAAACTTACCTATCGCACAGTGTGTTTGCTTAATTAAATATTTTAACTGATTTAAAGAAACATTTTTGTGGAAAAAAAGTCTGATTTTAAGCACTGAACATTTTTATACTAGTATTTACTCACTTTCCCATTGAAATCTTCAGGCCAGCCCACATGATACACGCCTCCAGTGTTGATATCTGAGGCCATGGACAAAGACGATTGCTCAACAGAGCCATGAGTCTCCCTTAAACCTTTCAGCCAATCCAACCACCGCCTGGAGTCTACCTGTATACAAGATTTAAAGTCTTAAATTGCATTAAAAGAAGCATAATTCAACACCTATTAAATGGAAGATTAGAGGTGTACAGAACAATTTAAATTAAATTTTTGTATTAGTTAATTGTTTGCAGAAACTAACCAATTTATCCACGAGTTTCTTATCTTTGTCAAGGATGTCCCATACTTGCTTAGCACAGTCAATAAACTCTTCAAATCCTGCATTTTTTGGTAGTGAGTAAAGCAAAGGGCCATAGCCCATCACAACAGTCTCGAAACTGGCTAGCCTATCAATGTCTGCATCATTCTCCCCAGCAGAAATTGAGGCCAGTTCCATAAAGGTTTTCAAGTCTCTTAAACCTAGATGAAACATATTAAATATGAAGATTTTTTCCACGCTACAACACTATTAAACAGATAAATCAAACAAAAAAAAAATCTTACTTGGAATTTGCGTTTTGACCCATTTGATCAGAGTATCACTTTCCAAAAATGCCTTCAGGCAGGCTGTGTGCTGGCGTTTGACATCTGCCAGTTTTTGCCTGGCTCTGATGAGGTCATCACTCAGCGAACCCAGAGTGTTTTGTTTGAAGGAGTCATCTCTCTATATATATAGAAGAATAAAATGTTCACAAATCTAAACAAACATACATACATGTTTAATATAATACAATCCCAATAATGATTGGTTCATTACCACTTGAATCAGGCTATGAATATGGCTGAAGTCTCCTTGTAATTCCAATCTATCTTTGATTTTCAGTATGACCTCAGCTGATTCTGCAGCATGGTAAAGGCGTCTGTATTCCAGAATCTGATTGAGCCGATCCTCTGGCCAGTTTACATTCAGAAATTGATGGCTTTTCAGCATAGTGGCCATCAAAGTAAGCTCTTTCTTTAAACGATCTCCTTCACCCCTGTCCCCACACCATTTCAAAGCTTGGTCAACCTCTTTAAAAGAAGTTGCTCCAACTGCAATCCGTAGACCAAGGTTGAGGAAGTTAGTGAGACAAGGTTTCCAGATTCTGTCATGGACGTCTGTAAGGTCTAGTGACAAAAGCTGAGGACCAGGCATAAAATATTCGGTTGCTTTTTCTAGCCATAAAGATAGAAGAAGGTCACTGGTCTTCACTTCATGCATCTCCTGTGCCATGTCTAGGACTTGCAGATCAACATTGTAGAATAACACTCGCCTTGTGTTGTTTTTGTCAAGATCCTCTTTGGAGAAATATGTCTGCACTTCCACCAGTTTGTCCAGAGTTACCATCTGCAGGTTGGTTTTGACCATGTCTTCAAGGGAAGAAACCTCTGGTACTGAAGCAAAGTTATTACATTATTTTTTTAAATCTATATATATATATATAGAGATCAAATTATAATGTTTATTCTATTTATTCTATTGACACTTTTCCTTTTTAACAACAAGAAATAAAAACCAAATCTGAATTTAATTTTATTTTAAAAAAATGAAAAAAAACAATGAAAAATATATATTTTACTACCTTACACTGATAACTGTCTACTCCAGGTAATGCAACATAATAAACGCCAATTATTTCATTTTGGAAACAGCATGTTTTTATAATATCACACTTATTATTTTTCAGACACAGTATAAATGGGTCTTTCATCTTAATACTTTAGAAAGGGGGTCCCTTACAAAGGGTTCATCATATTTGGGGGCCCTTGGTATCAAAACGTTTGAAAACCCTTGTCCTAAGGTAACTTCCTTACCATCTACGACATCAGTAATCTTCCCCAGCATATTAATAAGGTTGGTCATGAACTCCTTCTGTTGTTCAAAGGCTTTGAAGTCATCTTCTCTTTGACTGAGTAGCTCTGACACATCGATTGAGATATTCTCTTCTTTGTTGTTCTTCTTATCTAATGTCAAAATAAACAAAATGATGAATAAGCTTGTGCCTAAAGAGATAAGTTGTAATGATACAAAGTGCATAACACTTACGCTGGTTGTAAAGCTTCTGAAATTGACTCTTAGTCTTAAAGATGGTCTTAAGGTGGCCCAGGGGTATATTTCCCTGGCAAAGGGACTGAATTAGAGAACCTAAGAATGATTGACTATCTGCTATTAAACGACTGGCATCATCTTCCAACTTCCACTGATTCCATTTGTCTGTGAAAATTAAACATAGGCCATATTAGTGAACAACTGCTACCCATAATGTATTTACGTATATACATGATGGATTCTTAAGCTGTGTCCAGGTTTTCTTTCTCGGACTATTCACTTTATTGTTAGATCATGTTAAAATCATGAAACTTGTAAGACCCAGTCACTGCACCTCGAGACAAGAGGAAGTTTATTGCTGATTGCGGGTCCAATAGACGACCTTCATGATCCTCTCCAAAGCAAGCTGCTGACTCCACAATAATGGAGGACACGACGGGCCATGAAATGAACTTGGTAAAGAGATGATGTAAAAGGTCGCCTTCTTTCTTTGCCTGCAGCAAAAAGGCAAAAAGAAAAAACAAAAAGATATTTACAAGATGTACAAGTAAATACAGCTACACTAATCTAACTAACTTTCAGTAAAGAGAAAATAAGGGAGCAGTCATACATCGATACTGCAAAACTGAAAAATGATAATAATAATTCTTTCAACATGAAAGGTGACATGGTGACATTACCTGACACAGTTTCTTAATAGCAGTCTGACAAAACTCTTTGAAACAAGACTGAAGGTTTGCATGACTATTCTCGATAGCCTTTGCTGACGTCTCCAGACAGCATGCAACAATCTTGTCAGTGTCAGAGATCTAAAAAATAAAAGAAGGATGGCGGCATACATTATGTACACTTCCAATGTATATGCTTCTAATAAAATAAGGTTGATACCTTACCTGGGACACTCTTCTTTTCAGGTCTCGGTCTAATAAAGCCTTCCAGTTTTCAGAGACACCTGGTATTGAACACTCAATCCCATACAAATCATTCCACAACTACAAAGAAGAATTAACAAAACCAAAAATTACTATTTTATAGATCCAATCACCTACCAAGCTCTGAACTGAAAATTTGTATAGTACAAAGACATTTGAATGATAAAGAATCCAAAATACACAAATTGACCTCTTGGTATAATTCAAAGAACAGCGAACAGTGTCTAAAGAAGTTTCACATTCTTAAAGTCTAGCATAACCTTTAAGTTGATCGGTTGTACTGATTACTACACCTGTATTTCTTTAGGGTAAGCAATTTTAGACTCCTTCATCAGAGGATTGTGTAGCAGCCCATCTCTCCATTTACTGAAATCCATTTGAATTTCATTAAGCATGGACAAGAGCTGATTTTGCTTTTGTTTCATTTCCTCCCCACCCTGCAAAATAAAATAATTTGCTTAAAAATACCACCCTTAAAATGACTTTCAGGAAGATATCAATGAAACAGTACCTTTGAAAAATGATCATGGAGAATTTCAGCCGTTTTAAGCAGGAGTTTGAATGAGAGCACTGTGACTCTGTATTGTGGGACAAGTCGAGCGATTTTGCAAACACTCTTGTGAACATTTCTGCAACACCGAAGGATTAGGCCAGATAACTTGGACTCCGTGATTCTGTGATTAAAGAAATTATGCATTAATACCTGCCTAATATCAAAGTTTTACGAACAATCTTACTATGTTTAATAAATACCACATTTAATAAACTTGCACACCGTTCTCTGTCCTCCTCAACCCTCTTCAACAAGAGGTTCAGAACCTTTTCAGTTGCCTGCAATTTAATAAAGCAAACATTTGTTGGCATGGAAATGTTCTCTCTGTGTCAAATGCAAAACCTGTAGAGCAAGCTACAGTATGTGCCTTTAATCAGGTACCTCCAGGATTTTTTCTGTGCGGTTGGGATCAGTGTTTTGTTCAGTCTCCTTCTTCACTCTATACATCAGGCTTTGGATCAGGAGTTCAGGAACAATTCCTGTCAACTGGACAAACTCGGGGACATCCTCAAAAGCCACCATGGAAAGCCAGCTTTTCAACAAGTAAGGATTATCCTTGGTCATTGATGAGTGATCTTTGATCAGCTGAAGGACCAACCTACAATTTCAGAAACAACACATGTAATATGCCTCATATTTATATTCAAGTCATAACATTTTGAGAAATAAAAATGAGCTCCTCTAAAAATATTTGGACAAACCTCCTTTTGTCAGAGAGCCCTCTAATTCTCTCCCTGAAAAATGGATACTCTATGTTTTCAAGCCCTGCCCATCTCTGTTCGTTCATAGCTGAGTCTGGATCTGACGTTGCTCCTGGCTTTCTCAGTAAATGAAGGACAGGAACAAGTAACACCACTTCTGAGATCAGCTTCCTTGCACATCGATTCATCAGTCCCGTCACAGTGCTAAAAAGCAACCAAAATTATGATGACATTTTGGTGTCTTTTAAGACATACCTATGTAAAACAATAACAACTATTCAGTAGGCAAGGCTTTGTTTTATAGTGTGCATTAGGGGACACGGATAAAATCAAATTATCTGAAACTACAGATTTGTCCAATAAACCTTACTCACAAGTCAATTACAGGTACGGCTGTTAGGGTTGTTTGCATTTCTCCAAGAGAAGCAGTCCTTTCAGAGACTACTTGGCAGAGTTTGCCCCAGTCCTTTGGGCCAAGATCCACACCACAGCCACAGCACACCTGGAACACTGAGAGGGCCGCTTCCAATGATTTGGTGCCAGACGAGCTCTCTGAAGGTTTCCCTCCAGATTCTCCTTTCAAAATCCAACCCAGTCTACTTGAAATCAGTTCTGAGACCTAAAACAAAGAGCGAAGAGCTATAATTCTTCTACTCTGTTAGGATAGTCTTTCTAAAATGGAATGAAAAAAGCCACACCTACTTCTATTTGAGAAGGGGAGAGATGCTCTGGAAATTTCAAACGTCTCATGACTGACTGAAAACCTTGTTTATAACTGTTTAGGTGTTCGATAAGTGTCTTGTTGTCTTCGTCATTAAATGACCCCCATTTTTTAAATATTCTGTCCAGCAGTGCATGTGCAGAGGTCTCCCAGCGTTTGCAAATTTCTTCTTGTGCATTCTGAAAGATCCAGTTCGTCACCCTTTCTTTAACAGATCTTGAACTTGAACTTATGTAACCTTCATAAAGGTGCAGTTCTTGAGAGGAAACACAACACAGATCAGGCATAACATCCCATATAATGTACAATAGATTACCAAAAAACTTACGTAACACTTTTCAGTACCTTTTACTGTATTGTCAGTGGGGATGTAAACATATCTTAATGCCATTTCCATAATGAGGCCATTTTGTTTCTGCACTGCATATCTGTATTCTATTGGAACACCCCTATCAATGCATCCCCAAACTGAAAATGTTGCTTCAATCAAATAGCCATCCTGTTGTAGACCCCTAGGCAACAAGAAACATCAGCAACAAAAACTTTTAGATCAGTTAAATCTTATGCAGTTCATATATTTACCCGTAGGCTATAATACAAGCAACTATGTAGCCATTCTACATTAATGAGACTTACCAAAAATGTGTAATCTGTAGTTCCATGACTTCATTTCCATGAAGGAGCAAAAGAGAGTCATGCTGTTTGTTAAATCTGAATTTTTTGTCCAGAACAGCATAAAAGTAGAAAGTGAACACCGGCTGTTCAGCTGGAGCCCTCACTGGGGAAGGTTTTCTATGAAAATAATATTAAAATTATTAGAGGTCATATTCTGTAACTGTTTAGGTTAAACATTTGATTTAATAAGTGCATTATGTTATAATTTTGCAAACCTTCTTTTGCTATCCTGAACTGTTGCTGTCTGATTCCTCTGCTCCTTAGACTGTTCAGGTTTTCCTGCTGCAGCAGCTGCTGCGTATGATTTTGGTTCTTCTGTTCCTGACTTGAGTTTAATGTCTTTTTGTGAATCTCCTTCCGAACATTTTTTATTTGCAACTTTGTCTTTCTGATTGTCTCCATCTTGTTTTCTGCCACCATCTGATAGTTTGGTCCTTTCTTTTGTCTCCTCTGTAGGTTCCCTTGTTTCACTCACTTTCTTTTTCTTCCTCTCAACACTTTCATCCTTTTCTCCATCACTTTCATTTCCTTTGATCCTTGACCGGCCAGTTTCCAACTCCATCTGAACATCTTCAGGACTGAGTTCTGTTGGCTGTGACACTTCTGTGGTCTCAGCATTGCCATTGAGCTCTGTTTGTGTCTGCTGTGTTGCTTGACTAACAGTCTCCGTCTGAGTCTTCTTGTTTTCCAGCCCACTTGGGCTTGTTTGAGTCTGAGCATCTTTACTCAGCGGTTCAGGCTCTGTTGTGCCCGTGCTGTGCCCTGCATGGCCTCTGGACCTGGACCTGGCTGGGCTTGGGTGACTAGTATGTTTGCCTTTCGTTTGGCTCTGCGAACGTGCTCTGGATGAAGATGTCCTACCATCTCTTTTTTGGGCCCCCTTCTTCTGTGCACCTGCCTTTCCTTTCTCTCCACTCTTTCTCTTCCTTGTCATTTTCTATCGTTTCTCAGCTTGTGGCTTCCTGCTTGTTGCAAAAGAGGTTCAAGTGTCAAAGATTCTCTAAGATATTTTATAAGTATGTATAATATATAAAAATATATATAACAATTTTATGCATTTTTAAATTAAAATTCATTTTTGTTTTACTATTGGCCTACTATCATTAATTAGAAGTGAGGGAGGTAGGCCTAGTGCTGTAGTTGAAGTACAGTTTTTTTTAATATATATATATATATATATATATATATCATACGCCATAGTCTGCTTTACAGAAACCACAGTCTAACCTTAAGGAGCCATCAGTGATTTTTTACCTGTGGTTATTATGGTCTTATTGCGAAAACTACGGTTAAAATATGGTTATTATACAACGACTACGGAAACTTTTCATAAGGGATCACCGAATATCGCATTGCCTCAATGACTGCAACGACATATCTTCTCAAATTCATAACAAAGTTTTTATGTTTTTCCTCAGCTCAAAACAATCTCATAACCATCTCTGCTCATCAATAACAACTTCCTCATAACTTCTCTTAGGTTTCCTTTATCAGAAATAATACTCTCTACACATTTCCCGAAAAGAGAAATCTAAAAAAAGTGTTTAAATACAGTTAAACTAGGGCACATTTGAGTGAAATATAGAATTCAAAACGGCACATTAGAAAAAAAAAAGATGAATCATAAACCTCGTTCGCAATAAAACGAGTGTCTGTTAACAACAAAATACATTATGACTTACCTGAATTGATCCTTGGCATTGTAAAAAGATGACACATACATGTTTTGGAGAGTCACTCTCGATGAATAGTCATCACTCCTGCCATCAAACCGAACAATTCACTGCAGTTCCCCTCAGTTCGGCTTCTTATTGCATTCGCTACACTTTCGGTTTCGTTTCACCAGCTGGTTTCTATACTCTGGCCGTTCCACCTCTTTACAACTAACGAAAGCTTCACTCATGAATATTAATCTTATCCTTAAGCTGACGTTGTATGACCACGCATAGTTTTATTTTATTACTAGGGCCTATATTTGAGATAGCTAAAACTAAAATGTAGGGGAATAACAATAATTTGGGTCGATACTTGGGGAAACATATATCACATTTAAAACACTGGAAGATATCACGGAACATTTATTTAACGATAGCAAAAGTAAATTTCTTAAATTAATTCTCTGTTTATATATATATATATATATATATATATATATACAGGTGCTGGTCATATAATTAGAATATCATCAAAAAGTTGATTTATTTCACTAATTCCATAAAGTGAAACTTGTATAATGTATACATTCATTCCACACAGACTGATATATTTCAAGTGTTTATTTCTTTTAATTTTGATGATTATAACTGACAACTAATGAAAACCCCAAATTCACGATCTCAGAAAATTAGAATAATGTGAAAAGGTTCAATATTGAAGAGATATATATATATATATATATATATATATATATATATATATATATATATAGCCTATAAAGAGTTTATTTGCAAAAACAGGTAACTCTGTTTTTATTTTCATGAGTCATGTTTTTTTTATTGTTAACATGTTTTTATTGTGTTTTATTGTTAGTTAGCTGTATTTTTTTAATTTTTATTATTTAATCAAAACAACCCATTGATATTAATTGGAATGCATGATTTAAAAAAAAAAACATGATTTTTGAATAGCCTATCTGTTTTAACATTTTTATCGGAGTTATCTGTTTTTGCAAATGAACTCTTCATATATATATATATATATATATATATATATATATATATATATATATATATATTCAGCAGGGGATCAAATAATTTTTTCCCCCACGTTTCTTGTAGTTGGCCACCAGGTTTGCACACATCTCAGAAGGGATTTTTTGTCCCACTCCTCTTTGCAGATCCTCTCCAAGTCATTAAGGTTTCGAGGCTGACGTTTGGCAACTTGAACCTTCAGATCCCTCCACAGATTTTCTATGGGATTAAGGTCTGGAGACTGGCTACGCCACTCCAGGACCTTAATGTGCTTCTTCTTGAGCCACTCCTTTGTTGCCTTGGCTGTGTGGTTTTGGTCATTGTCATGCTGGAATACCCATCCACAACCCATTTTCAATGCCCTGGCCCTGGCCCGGTACATGGCCCCGTCCATCGTCTCTTTGATGCGGTGCAGTTGTCCTGTCCCCTTAGCAGAAAAACACCCCCAAAGCATAATGATTCCATCTCTATGTTTGACGGTGGGGATGGTGTTCTTGGGGTCATAGGCAGCATTCCTCCTCCAAACACAGTGAGTTGAGTTGATGCCAAAGAGCTTGATTTTGGTCTCATCTGACCACAACACTTTCACCCAGTTCTCCTCTGAATCATTGGCAAACTTCAGACAGGCCTGTACATGTGCTTTCTTGAGCAGGGGGACCTCGCGGGCGCTGTAGGATTTCAGTCCTTCACGGCGTAGTGTGTTACCAATTGTTTTCTTGGTGACTATGGTCCCAGCTGCCTTGATATCATTGACAATTCCTCCCGTGTAGTTCTGGGCTGATTCCTCCACCGTTCTCATGATCAATGAAACTCCACGAGGTGAGATCTTGCATGGAGCCCCAGTCCGAGGTCTGAGATTAGGAGCACTCCCTTTAAGAGAGTGCTCCTAATCTCAGCTCCTTACCTGTATAAAAGACATCTGGGAGCCAGAAATCTTGCTGATTGATAGGGGATCAAATACTTATTTGACTCATTAAAATGCAAATCAATTAATAACTTTTTTGAAATGCGTTTTTCTGGATTTTTTTATTGTTATTCTGTCTCTCACTGTTCAAATAAACCTACCATTAAAATTATAGACTGATCATTTCTTTGTCAGTGGGCAAACGTACAAAATCAGCAGGGGATCAAATAATTTTTTCCACACTGTGTGTGTGTATATATATATATATATATATATATATATATATACACACACACTGAGGATGGGAATACTCTGAACCCTACTGTAAATACATTTATACAAACTGAGAAAGTCAAAAACCATTAGGTTATGCCCCACTCTCTCCAATTATTTTTTTATTATTGTTAAATTGTACTATATTAAATGAACACATTCAAAACATTCTAATAACTTATAATGTTATGGTAATAATAATTTTTTTTTTTCTATGACTGAAGGAATAGGTAACTTGAAAAGGATCAAGATGGGGCTCAGTTCCTGGGTTGTTTCATGCTAAAAGTTGGATTAATATTTCATCCTCACATCCACAAAAAGTGCAAATGTTAACATTAACAATCTTAAAGACGGTACACTTCAGAAGAAATATTTCCATTATGTGCCAATATTTCATGCTAAGGCTTACATTATACAAAACAAAATCACGTAGACCATTCACTTTCGATGGTTATTTAATGCTGTTCATTTATGCATTAATTCAAGGGTATTTATGTATATTATGTCTTAAAATTACAATAACTTGTACATGTAACACTCATGAGTTTACAGTAAAATAAAAACAGAGATTAAAGGACACATTCATATTTCATATTTAATTTTCAAGCATGCCTTCAATTGATACTGAGTTGGTTTATGTATTATGGTTTATGCTAAAGTTATGTCTTAAAAAAAAAAATCAATAAACAGGTGGGGGGGGGCAGCAAGGGTAATAATCTTGGATGATTTTTTTCAATTTATTTTTGATTTAACTGATTTAAAGTCTGTTTGCAATTGGAGCTTTCTTATTTGGCATCTTTAGGATCAGTGTTCTGCTTGGATGCCTTTACACACACCACTTTCCTGCATGGGGACAAGAAACAACCTTAGAAACCATAGATTCAAAACCAGACAAACTACATTTCTTTTGTTGATTGGTTGGTATATACTGATGACTACTAACATACTGATTCATGTCAAAATCATAGCATGCCTGACAGTCAAACAGTTAAGCTTTAAAATAAGAGTGGAACCCAACCGTGTTAAACCCGAAAACAAAACATCCCTGACCTTCTCTCTTTCTCCTCATCCTCTATTTTCTTCTTCTCAGCTTCCACAGTCTCAAAAAACTCCCTCTCCGTACAGGCCAGAAGTTCCTCCATGTCATCTTTTCCTCCCTCATCCTCTACGGAGGAGCTCTGTTTCATTTGATGCCTCTCTCTGTACTGACCTTCCAGAATCTTTTCTCTCTTGGTCTCACGTTCAAACATCTGAAATGAAGTAAAAATCCACTCCAACAGCTCAGCGTACATCAGAAGGAAAAAAAATATATTTTATGTCTTAGAATTATATCTCTTTATAGTACAGTATACATTGTCATCATTTACTAAAATCTCATGTCAGTATGAATTTTAAAGTGTGAATGTGTTTGCATATGTGAAGGAGGTTGTGTTCATGTCTCACTTCTGAGACCAGGGCCTTCTCGTTCTTCTGCAGAGTGCACAGGTCTGGTGACATCTTCAGCAGTCTAACGGTTCCTAGCTGAGATCCACAGCACACCATAGAGTCTTTATCTCGTACACGGATGCTGTACAGAGCTTCATCACAAACCTATGAGAAAAAAAACAAAAACTTATAAACAGTATAAACAAATAATGATTTGATATTTAAATGGGAGACATTCTCAGTATGAGGAGATGTTTAGGTCTGACTTTGAGACTGAGAATGGGGTCCTTCTGTTTAAACAGTATGTCCCACACATCCAAGGTGCCGTCCATCTTCACCGTAAAGAAGACAGAGGGTCTGACTGGACTCCAACAGCCATCTAAGAGATAGGTCATGTGATATCTGTAGAAACAGTTTCTATGATTTTGTGATTCCAGGAGCTCTTCAGTTAAAAACAACAGTTTGTGAGGAAACAATATGATTTGATTTTATGTGCTCTTTAGCCTTTTAATTCAGAGTTAGATAGTTTTCTATTAATAATAATCTATTCATTTAAATACTTTTTAAATTATATCAATTTAAATAAAGCATATCAATTTAAATAAAATTTAAAGTCATCCTGTGGTCCCCTAGGCCTCCTGGTCGGGAACCATTGACTTAAAATATAGTTGATCCAAATTTGCATCACAAATAGTACAATAAAATCCATCTGATTGGTATAATTACTGCTGTATTTCAGAACAATAACAGTTTCTTACTTGGATGAAATGATGGAGGACTCTTTGATATCCTCTGACCAGATGCGGGCGGTCCAATCAGCAACAGTCAAGAAGTTCTTCGGAAAGAAGGGATTCCTCTGGAGGGCGTAAATGGGGCCATGGTGTCCGCTGTACATGCATACAATCGGATCATCTGTGCTCTCTAACTTGCGATTGCACGAGACCACAAGCCCCTGCTCTGTGCCCACCAGAAACTTGGCCTTTTGTAATCAAAACCAAAAAAAACCCCATGAATTTCCACAATGGAATGAGACAAACAAAATGAGAGCTGCTCTTACCATACTGTTTTCAAACTCCATTGAGACTGCACCAAGGGCATTTTCACGGTTTCCCTTCTTACTGGGATCCAGCACGAGCCGCTTGGTGGGCTCATTCATATTACGAATGTCCCAGAACAGTACCTGGTGTCAGATAGATACTTCTTTGAGTACAGTATTTAATCTGACTAATTTAATGTGAAATATTGGTGGCTTATCTGAATATTTTTGGACTGTTTTGCCACTGTACACAGACCTGACCATCTGTAGAAGCTGAGAAAGTTTCAGTGCCTATCTTTGTCTGCAGCCAGATAACCTTGTAGACAGGATCTTTATGGCTATGCTCAGTGGCGGACATTTGTACTGGCCGGCTGCCACTCCGAGTGTCCCAATAGCCTGGAAATAAGGCAAGCTCTCTGACTTGAGAACATTTGTGTACCTTTACATAAATACATCTACAGCTGTGATTTCAAACATATATCTGGAATGCTTGAAATCAATGGCAAACACATAGTAGACTTGAGCATCGCTGAGCTTGCACAAGTGTGTCTGATGGATGGAAACAAGAACATCTGCCTATATACACAGTAATTATTCATATGCAATTCATATTCCTTATAAAAACTCACCGATCTGTCCATTGTAGCTTCCCCCAATAAGGATGTGAGTATCTTTGTGGTTGTACTCGAGACAAACAAGCGGAGATATAGGTTTCAGAGTCATCTCCGGTTTATTGCAAATTTCTGTAGATGAAGAAAAAAATTATATTTACCAAATACATAAATAGTATCATCAATGAAACTGTGTAAAACATACCAATGTTCCATATGTAGGAGTCAAAACTCATATTTTTGGGCGCTCTCTGAAATTCCAGGCAAGAGTAGGCAACGGCTAGTTTATGATAATCAAGCGGGTGCCAGGACAAACTGGTGGCAGTGCGTTTTACTTTATTTGGGTCTCTAGAGAAAATCACATTGTATTTTGGTTAAAGTTGTGCCACATAAATCACACACTGCAGGTTTCTTATTTATTGATCCACCCATCCATCCGAGCCAAATCATGTGTACATTAGTTGTCCATCCTAATGTGCTCTAATAAGTGCGCTCACCTTAACATACTGATGATTCTTGCTGATGGCTCGTACTCCATTTCCTCCACCACCTTCTCATCTTTTAAATCTGGGAAACAATCTTCTGCTTCTTTACACTGGTTGCAGTGTTCCATGACCTTCAGTTGACAAGAAGACAAGAATTCATGCAGTGATTGTGTTTCTGAGGACATGTGAGATTAATAAGCAGTTCTGAAAAAGATGGAGATAAAAGCTGAAACCAAAGTCAAATTCAATCCAGTTATCGCACTCTTGTCTTAAAGGATTTGTTCACCATAAAATGAAAAATCTGTCATTATTTACTCTCACGTTGTTCCAAACTCATAAGACTTTTTTTCTTCCATGGAGAATAAAGGAAGAAATTTGTACAGAATACAAATTAAAATGAATGGAGACAGCAGCTTTCAAGCTTTACAAGTATGAAAATGCTCATAAAAGTATAAAAGAATGACAAATATAATGCATCTGTCTCTTCAAATGGGTTTGAAAAAACATGAGGATGGCAGATGTACAGTATTTTCATCTTTACCTGAACTATTCCTAAAATTTACAGACATTTTAAGTAATGTAAATGAAATTCACTTTCTTTAAATCAAAGACATGCTTTTTGCTTAAGAGGGGGAAAATCGCTCACCAAGCTTATTCTATAATTTAAGCACATTATTGCTCACTTTGCAGTGCCTGATATACTGCTAAAATGTTTGTGGTGTGTTTATAGTGTTGGCACTCACGCTAGCAGTCTCCAAAACCGTGTGCTGACAATGCTCATCCTTCAGATATTTCTTCTTGTAGCGGGCAGTCACCTCCGTGTCGTCTGCATTGATCATTTTTGCCCACCCCCCTTCTACATGGTTTATTCCTTGTGACACTTTTTCAAATGAAGTCATTGTGCTCACCTGAACAAGTCAAACAGACATTTTCATGTTTTCACCATGTCTTAACATATCGCTTATATATATATATATATATATATATATATATATATAAAGGATGGAAATTTTGAATTATTATTATTTTTTAATCTCACTGGCAATTAGATTTTCCTTGTTTAAGCATCAAAAAGAAAGGAAAAAAGAAATAATGTTGATCAATGTTGCTGTTTTCACCTCTGACATATCCTTGCTGAATTCTGTGTTTACTTCAGATCCACAGATCTCTTGCAGAGCAGGATCAGGTGGGATGTCCTCATGCTCCACAGTACTTTCTGAAAAGTCACATGAGTGAACGATGTCCATTTTGAAAGCTAGAAAAAAAATGGGAGAGGGACATGCACTGTAAATATAATCTTAAAGGAGGTGCATGAAGATACACATTAGAGGTACATTCATATTTTTCTTTCTTTGACTGATGTTGTCTTGAGAAACTTTTAATTGATAATCATACGTTTTTCTTCTGTGCTCACCACCACTTTCCATCCTTTTGTGATATCTCTTTAATATCATCTACATTCATTTCTCTCTGTATAATAAATAAAAATAAATAAAATAAATCTGATTTATTGAAAAACAAACGTAAAAAACAATCAAAATTAAGTTTGCTGACACCCTCACGTAGGTCAGTTTATATTCTCAATGGGCAATAACTAACTTCTGCTCTTCATTTCCACAGAGTTTAAAGGTACGGCATATCAGGAATGACCCATAAAAACAGACACTGATAGCAACACTGTCTGTTTTATGAACCACACTTACAGAAACGAAACTTCAGTTGCCCCTTCAAGTTTCAAATTGACTGCAGTTCAATTAACGCCGCCACTAGAGAGCGCTAAACGGTTAACGTCTCGATGGCAAACAGACTAGAATTAAAGCTGAAACGTAAAGAAAGTTCGTCTTATTTTTTTGTTTTTCTCAACACAGTTCTGTAATAATCGAGATGTCAATGAAACCTATACTTTTTGAAAAAGAAATTAAAGATTAAAGTTTGAAAATCTGCTGCTGACTTACCTTGACAGAATGTGAAGGAATCAAAATATAACGGACAGTGATAACGTCAGTGATTTAAAAAAAAAAAAAAAAAAAAAACACTGATAAAAAGCTCCCAAAACTATTTCTATCTCCTGTATAATGCTAAGCGTGTATTTAATGTTTTACGACGACGTAATAGGTATTATTCAATAAATTACAGTATTTTTGAACTTCAAGCATAGAGAGAATACTTGTCTCATGAATATTAATTAGACCATGCTGACGTCACGCAGGCCTACTGCCTACTGGGGTCGGACGTCACGTAACCTAATAAATTAATATTCATAAGTCAATTCATTACCATACTGTGAGAAATATTTTATCAACCAAACGTTTGTAAAGAAGCAGGCCTATTTTGCATTCTTTCTAAAATACCACCGACTATTGTAAGAATATAAAAAAATTTAATAATGCTGGAAAATGTATTCACAACTTGAAAACATGGGAAATGAACAAAGAACAACAGAATATACAGAAAAGAATACAACAAATGCTTTTGATGAGATGATATAAGAAGCTGCCATTGCTCATCACATTATCTAAAAATAATTACAATGAATAAAAATAAAAAAAAGCAGCAAAAGGAGAAAAAGCTTGATCTTGACCTATTATATATCATATATTGTGGCTACATGCTCTAAAAATCTTACTTTTTTCACCTGATTTAAACATAAGACATATTAAAGATAGACATAATCACTTTATTTATTTATTTTTTTAAAGTCTAGATACGACATAATTAATGCACAATAAATCTGGTCTTATGCATATGGAAGATACCTTAAACAATCCTAAACTTGTGAATTATCAGGTTTCTTAATTCTTCAAACCACCACCCTGTTCCTGCGTCTTTGTCTTGTGCCAGGCTCAGGTGGGTTTCCCTCTCCCTCTGGAGGAGGATGCTCCGGTCGAGGAGGTGAGTGACTCCTGCCGGTTCGAGCTTCATCCACAAACAACTCTATTCCCTCAAACTTTGTGGTCAGCTCCACTAGTCTCTCTTTCAAGGAGTTAAATTCCTTGTACAGGTCATTTAGAGCTTCAGATAATGGCTGAATCCTGAAAAAAAGATGGAGCAAGCACATAAATATATTTATTTTATTCAGTTACTTATTTTTTTTAAACATACCTTCCATAGTCTGGTAGCACTGTGCTGTGATCATTCAGAAGGAGGTCTTTGACTTGGGTCATGATGGCATATTTCCAGTTATCCAAGACTAAAGTGAGATTGGCACATCCTCTGAAGTTCACTTTCTCAGCTAACACACACACAAACAAAAAACAAAACAAAACAGATTATCATATTTCTTTATTTTTATTATTATTTTTTGGTTTAAACATTTACAGTTCATAAAACATTTAAATATTTTATCATGGTATAATTATTAACAAAATAACTTAAATGTGTTATAATTGCATAGCATTTCAAAAGCTTTTATAGAAAATATACATATGCAGTATTTTACCTTCAGTTTTGTAGTCCCACTCCACAGTCTGTCTTGCGCTCTTCTGAGCAGCTCCCAGTGAGAGCACAAAAAGCAACGGCAGTAGACAATTCATAACTCTGTACAAACAAATAAATTCAAACAGGATCACAAATGATATGAAATCAGATGCTTAACTACTGACAATATGAAATATAAAAACAGTTTGGGAGATAAACATTTTATGACTATAACGATGTGCTTACCTGAGGTCAAAGCCAATTAAATAATAATAATCATGAAAAACACACGTTCAAATATCATTAAATATTGGCAGTGTGTGTCTTTCTGGCTTTTATATTATCATTCCCACCCTAATCCCGCCCAGTGGTTAGGGTTGTGTCTGAAAGTGGAGTTAAATTTCAGTTTAACCCACCTTGTCAAACTTTCTTTTGGAAGAAAAACAGCTTTTATAAATCAAGGACCCATCTCTTTTTTCCCCATGCATATTCAATAACCTAAACAATTCAATTGGATACTCAAACAAGCAGACAAATTGCAAACATATTGGGAAACATCTGAGAGAGAAAAATGGTATTTGTTAAAGGAATAACATAACTTAGACAACATTTAATTTCGTTTAACAAAATCAAATTGTATTTAAATATGATGGATAGTTTTCTGTACCTACCTATTTTCACTGACATGAATGTGTTCACATGTCCACATAAGCTAAAACCATACTGATAGTGATAACAACATGCCAATCACCTCTTCCAGAACCCAAGTTCAAAGGTAAAAACGGTAGTAGCCTCTCTAAGGAGCCACAACCTTCCCATAAAACTGGTCCCCACTTCTGTGGAGGTAGGTGTAAGGAGAGGTAAAGTGTTAAATTAAGAGGACTAAATAGAATCCAGATGTGTCAGATTTAACTTCTGAGAGCTTCAGGTAAGATGTTTGATGTCAAGTTCACTCTACCTCAGCATTCCAGCGACTCGTCTGCCACACATATGAGGTCCTTCTGATTGACTGGAGGTGAAACGACTTCAACCTTTACTTTTAAGAATTACACAAACAAAAATTGACCTAGACATTTTTAAAAAAACATACTGCATAATCTTCACTCTCAGGATAGACTCATATTTATGCTAACAAGTAACTGGTTGTATGATATACTTGAATAAGTCCATATGCTCAGTTTGTATAGGATGTATGTAGAGCCCTTGAAGTATATCTAAAGCAATACATCAAGCAGCACAGGGCCCCATCTGGTCTATCCTACCATAAAAATGAATCAACTTTTGTAACCAAAAAGTTGCTGTTGAATGCTAAACTAATACATTAGTTATTTACAAACACAAAAAAGAGGAAATAAAACAGACAAGACCAGAGCATCCAAAGGAATTGGTTTTATTGTTGAACCATTTTCTTTGTATTTAAAACCCCCAAACCAATTGAAAGCATACAACTCAGGGCACCTGTGTTTTGTGACAATGGGGCCTAAGCATAGCTATCTGCACCTCAAAACTCTTAAAGCAAAAATCAGATTTCAATCTGTGAACAATGATCAGTGTGTGCCCATTTAAGTGAACCAATAGACTGAATTTTAGAGTGTTGGAAATTATGGGGGAGTTTGAGAATCAAGAAAATTGAAGAAACATATAATGCAAATGTAAACATCTAGATCATTTCAGAGGGCTGAAATTCTCCTGAATGCATATTTAAGAGATGTCTTTGGGCTGGTTTCGTGACCAAATGAAAATGGCTGTCAGAAGACAATATAACCCTGTGTCCAGCCAGTAAAATCTATCTGCTGAACTACACAGACCTATATAGAAGATCTGAGGCTGGTTTAAAAAAAGTCCAAAGCAAAGATGTCAATCAAGTGGAATAATTTTAGACTTTTGCTTTTATATTTGTAGCTCTGTTCTTCCCTATCTATCGATCAATCAATCTGTCTTGATCTCCACCAGATGTGGAGCCGACAGGTGAGCGAGCGCGTTCAAAGACGGCCCTGCCAGAACTCTTTGAAGGTGCAACGGTACAGGCTCCTTAAGGGCTGAACGGTGGAAAAAAATCTCCACAATTGAAATCCGGACAAGCGCCAGGGGAACGGAAAGGGAAATTGGTAATGAAAGGGCAATGACAGTGAAATGGTGCAGAAAGAGTACCAGCACCAAAGTTGAGTGGCTACAGTTTTTGCAAAGCAAACGTAAACCAATCCACATTCAAAGCACAGCTTCTTAAGCCTTCAGAAGTCAAGTCAATTGCAATCTTAAGGAAAAGAAACCTCTGCGGCCAAACCAACCATTCGACTTCCATCTAATCAAGCACTGATGAGAATTGATGCTCAAAGAAACTCATCGTCCATCAAAATAAAGTGTTATGAAAAATGAATGGAAGAAAATAAAGCAAGCATGCGTTTGGTGAAGAAAGTGTTTTAAACTACGGTTGAGGATCTAAGAAACCATGATGATGTAAAAAGATCAGTGCTGCAAACCACAAAGCTCCTTCAGCTGCATGTTTACTTCAAAATGGGCTTGAAAAAGTAATTTCCCTCAACATATAAAATCTTTTGAAATTAAATAACAGTATTATTCCTTCTCTGTTTATTATTTACACAACATCCTCAGTGAGAGTTGGGGAAGGACATTTAATATCAGATGTTTCACCAATGGTGCTGAAAGGTTAGTTTGGACCACGAAGGGAGATGAGGAGGGTGGAAGGAGCTTCGCCCAAGTGCTTGTCTAAATAAAGTCCCAGAATGCACTGGGCTCACATGGAGAGTGCTACATGGGTACAACCCATCATCTTCGACCATCAATCATCATCAAAATGATGCAGCTCACAGCGTTGGATCGGGCACGCGGCTGGCATCAGCTTTTAGATGCGACAGTCAGTGAGGGAGGGGAGGAGTTAAGGATTAGGCATACTAAAACGGCAGGAATACAGGGAAGCACGCCCACTCTCACTGCTGTTCCCGGTGGGATGTACGGTGCAGCCCGGATTCGTGGGGTTTTAGCTGCGGGGCAAACTGCACATCTCGCAGTGCTCGGTGCCAGGTTGGTTCATGAAGGTGCAGTGGAGGCAGGACCACACAGCTGAAGAGGACTGGGGGAGAGTTGGGCTGCCCATGGCATAGTCCAGAGATCCCGACGGCTGCCCTCCAACTGTGCCTGGGATTAACAAAAGAAAAATGGTATGTTAGGTGGAAAACCTATTGAAGAAATACTGAAAAACTGATGAAAAACAAGTTGAAACACTTAAATTACTAAATGGAAAAATAAACACAAACTGAAAAAATGAATTAAACCTAAATAGCAGTATTAAAAAAATAATAATAACAAAAGAACAAATTAAATAATAATTTAAATGAAAACTGAAAACATAAAAATGAAAGCCAATTCAAAATATCAATAGAAAACATTACCATTATATAAAGAGTACTAAAACAACACTGTTTAGGACTACTCACTGCAAAGCTGCTCAATTGTGGCCCACTGCTCAGATTTCTTCCAGGTCTGAGCCAGCTCCTCATTGGATGTCTTCACTGCATCCAGCAGAAGCCCAATGCTGTCCTGTAGACATCAAAGAAAAGGAGATGAAGTTGTCAGACAAAATACATATACAAACTCTTTATAAGATAAAATTAATTCTTTATAAAAAAAAAATGAAAAACCATGCAGGGTAAAGCCTCGTGCACACCGGGACGATTATCACGCGTGCTTATCGCCAGCGTTTTTCGACGCGTGTTCATACCCAAGCGATTTTCGCTGGCGATGAGCCGAGTGAACGTGCAAATTCACTCCCTGACATTAGATGGCGCTTAATGAAAAACAGAAATACCCCGGTACACATTGAATCCTATTTGATTTGCAATTCCTCTCCATAACAACTCCCTCTTATCGAGATTTTTGTAGTCACTATTGCATTTGTCATAAAGCCTTTGTGTTCAGACATCAATGAGACAAGCAGCTCTACATTCAGCTTGCCTCGATGCATCTTCTTCTACCTACTTCCTCTTCGTCGTTAGGTATCAATGTGTGCTCGGCAAGACCGTTTTGTGCTTGAGCGCCACCAAGTCGTGTTTTACTGTAACTTCAGCAGCTCATGTGAACAAAAGCGGCAATCTCATTGGTCGGCCAGTATTTTACGCAGTGCGAGCCCGAAGCATTTTTAAAAAATGACGCTTTTACGCCTGGTGTTTTGCGCATCGGTGTGTACACTCACATCGGCGCCCTTTGTTTAGTCATGAGGTGTTAAACGTTGGCGATAATCGCGTGTGATAATTGTCCTGGTGTGCACAAGCCTTAAGTGGGAGAGTATGATGTGTGAGTATGTGTATATATGTGTATATATATATACATACAATGAAAAACTCACCTGTAAGGGCATGACCTCATTAGTGACAAGAAAGAGAAGCAGATGGAAGTCTGAGACGATGTTCAGGAAGGAGGAGGAGGAAGAACACTGGGAAAGATACGTCGCTAAACTGTGGAAGTCCTGCACGCACAAACAATTTTTAGGTCAATATTTCACAAGAACTGTACATTTGACCACAGTAAACAGAATTACAAAGTTTTATGCCCATCTTCAACAACAAAAGCTGTGAAACGTCTCCAGATATGATACAGATCTAAAACATCATTCCTAGACTGAAGAGACTTCTAATCCTAAACGTGTACCTGGGTCTCTCCCAGAGCTTCTCTGTTTTCGATGGGGAAGCGAAGAGTAGAGGAGAAAGTGAACACTGGGTCCTTTGGGAAAGTGGTGGTGATCTGAAAAACAAAGGGTTAAATAGCAAATGTCATGTACCATCATTTGGACATGGCTCTCTATTGGGTTTTAAAGACCAGCTATCAAAGAGGACAAGATCTACATCTAGTGGTATAAAAACCACTTCCCTATACCATTGGCTTTTTGACTGAAATGTGTAGGCTGAAGGTCTAGATTTGATCAGTGCAAAAGTACGTCGTTATAACATGACAACTACTCACGTCAATGATCAAGTACTCCACTGGCAGTGGTCGGGCTAAATGTGTGATGTCATTTCCGAATTTGTCTTTGTCCTGGAGGTGAAAAAAAAGATTGGGAAATGTGAACCTTTTCATGCCTCACTGACAACTAATCCCATGCATTCCTGTGGAAGTAGTGACACTGATAAAGACTGTTTATGGCCTAAGCAACAGAAACATTATCTTTCATTCCTTCTGTTTTAAGAAATGTGACACGCTCAAGTAAAAAAAAGCTCAGACTGTATAGAAACATCAGTCAAACCCTGCAAGTGATATGATCAAGGTTACAGTTACATGCTGAAACAGAAATGAGAAAAAGTACACTTCTGTTTAAAAATTCGGGGTCAAATACTTTTATTCAGTAAAGGTGGCATTATATTTATAAAAAGTGACAGTAAAGACTTTTACATTACCAAAAAAAAAAAACTTTCTATTCATTATATAAGGAAAGGAAAGGACGTGACATGTGGCCAAGTATGGTGACCCATACTCGGAATTTGTGCTCTGCATTTAACCCATCCAAGTGCTTGCACACAGCAGTGAGTAGTGAACAAACAAACACACACACGGAGCAGTGGGCAGCCATTTATGCTGAGGCACCCAGGAAGCTGTTGGGGGTTCGGTGCCTTGCTCAAGGGCCTCACCTCAGTCGTGGTATTGAGGGTGGAGAGAGCTGGACATTCACTCCCCCCACCTACAATCCCTGCCGGGCCTGAGACTCGAACCCGCGACCTTTGAGTTACAAGTCCGACTCTCTATCCATTAGCCCACGACTTCCCCCAATAAAGCACAAGCATTGCAACCATATGCAGCACAAGCATTTCCAACATTGATAATAATAAGAAATGTTTCTTGAGCACAAAATCAGAATGAAAAATTAGAATGAGTTCTGAAGGATCATGTGACACTGAAGACTGGAGTGATGCCTGCTGATAATTCAGATTTCTCAACACAGAAATAATTTTAAAATCTATTAAAACAGAAACAGTTATTTTCAATCAGAACAATATTTCACAATATTAATGTTGTTTTTACTGTATTTTTGATCAAATAAATGCAGACTTGGTGAGCATAAGATCCCTCTTACCAAACTCAGATGTATGAATGGTACTATATGTGCATGTATCCTAAGCATCTGTCTTTAGTAACATGCTGTGTGATTGATCATCTGTAGTAGGAGTGTTTTAGTCCAGTACCTTATAGAAGACATCAGGGACGTATTGCTCTGTGCTGGACTCTTTGGCATAGCCCAGTTCAGGAACATCTTTGCAGGGCAGTAGACATTCATCCCTCACCAGAGCCATGCACTGATTGGACACTTGATACCCTTCAAAGTGCACCTGGTTATCGGGACCACCTGTCAACGCATAAAAAAAAAGCTAGTCAAATCCATGCTCTATTTTTCAGGACACTATATTTTCTTTTGGCACTAAAACGGTTAACTTTCCGGGTACCAATAAAATATTCCATGCAAAAAATGTAATGGACTGAGATTTATCGGCCTTGAACTAAATACCACACAGGTTTTTGACACGACCGAATGCTTTAATTTATCACCACACTGGATAACCGAACAGCAGCAGTAAATCTTGCGCAAAAGAGGAAGCTGCATACCTGTTGCCACCACTGTGACAAACTTGGATCCAAAATGGCCATCCGGGGAAAGCCGACAAGCGTTGGCATGTTGGTTCTGGAAGTGTCCAGCCGTGATGCACTCCTCTGCGCTCAGGAAATATGAATCCTAGACAGGTGACACAAATCCACTGGTTAATAATGATCTCAGAACTCACCATGTAGTTAGTCAAATGCTCATCTTCTTTTCCCAATTGACCTTGTTTCTGGAGTAGCGGACTGTGCCTATCCTGGTGTCCTCTGACAGAAGATCTGTAAAAATCCACCCCACCTGAAAAAATAGCCAATATTACTAATTAAAAACAGCTTTACATTTTCTACATTTAGAAGCTGTTCCACATGCTCAGGCAGTAACAAGTGTCACAACCACTGACACTCAGGCCACTTCTATCATGCACCAGACAGTAATTTTGAAAGTATCATATGGAAGCCATAGATGTGTGAAGAGAAAGGAACTCTAAGAATCCCATCAGAGAGCCTCATGGGATGGATGACTACACTAGGTACGGCAGATCTACACCAAAACTATTCAGTCTATTCAGTCTATTGTGCTTATGTATTATGTTCAAATTACATTCTAATATTAAACAATAAACTTGTTTGTTACTTTAAACAATAAAAATCTTGTTGAAACAGTAATACTTGTTGAAACAATAGAAAAGTTGTTGAAAACATTTAAATGGTGTGTGTCTGTGTACATATAGGCCTATATATGTGACCCTGGACCACAAAACCAGTCATAAGGGTCAATTTTTCGAAATTGAGATTTATACATAATATGAAAGCTGATTAAATAATAAATAAGCTTTCCATTGATGTATGGTTTGATAGGATAGGACAATATTTGGCCGAGATACAACTATTTGAAAATCTGGAATCTGAGGGTGCAAAAAATTTAAATAATGAGAAAATTGCCTTTAAAGTTGTCCAAATGAAGTTCTTAGCAATGCATATTACTAATCAAAAATTAAGTTTTGATATATTTACAGTAGGAAATTTACAAAATATCTTCATCTTCTTTACTTAATGTCCTAATGATTTTTGGCATAAAAGAAAAATCTAATTTTGACCCATGCAATGTATTTTTGGCTATTGCTATATATATATATATATATATATATATATATATATATATATACACACATACATACATACATATATATATATATATATATATATATACACACACACACACACACATACATACATACATAATGTTATTTAATTGATAAACTACAGTTTACTTATCTCGGACAAGCCCACAATTTTTAAGAGGCATGGAAAAAGACTCACCTTCCGCAGGCCTAGTTTTGCAGCAATCTCCTCAACTGCTTCTGCCTTGGGATCTTCAATCAACTCCAAGCTGTTCTGGGTTCCAATCTGAATCAAAGCACACAGGTGGAGAGGAAAAGAACAAAGCAGCAAAACAATACTTGACTTTTTTTGAATAAAATAGTTCTATACATGCATGATGCTTAAGAATCTACAGAAATGCAATTTATACAACATTATTAATCATTAGGGAGCAATTAAATGGCAGACATGGTCAGTGAACTATAACATCGTATTCCAGATCAAATTTTATCATTGTTTGAATTAAATTAATTTATATGAACCAAAACCACTGGAATTAAAGTATACAATTATTTGAATTATATATTATTTTATTAAATTATTTTAATATATTGCCACTCCTAGTTTCCTTAAAGTTTGAAAGAGAGCATTGTGTTCATTTTAGCAGAAACAACAGAAATATCTTTTGACAAAGGGCCTTGAAACAAAAAAGTTGGAAAACTGCTGCCCTAATATTAGTCTTTTATTGCCCTCTTGTGTTTATCTGGTATCATTGTTTAAAGAATAAAAGCTTAGAGAATCATAGTCACTGAAAGTTATGAAAACTTACCTAATGCTATTGTTTTATTTGCAGTAAAAAAAAATGCTGCACCCCTGATTGTGTGTCAGACCTGAGTCTCTCACCTGAGGAGGTTCATAAATGGCGGCAACCTCTGCTCGAATCCCGAGAGGGATGTCTTTGTGCTCGGTGTAGCGTCCATACAGGTACCCCATCCGCTGGTTACCCGTCTTCCTCCAGAAGTCGAGGAAACGGTCCGCAATGGTGTGATTCTCAAACATGATGTTGTCCACATGTCGATATTTCTGCAGTTTCATCAGATCAAAACAGACAGAAATATGACACTGCCCCTCAGAAAGCACTCATTTACTTGCCCGAGCAGGAAACAGAAGCAGCGGGTTCTCATTTAAAGCAAGAAATTGATTAGTGAACAGTTTGTCTGTATGTAATGTAAGAGTTAGATGAAAGTAAAGATGTTTATGATACTGAGAGGAGCTGTGTACCTGTCTGTTGAGAGTGATGGCGCTGGGTTGGCACTTGGTACAGATGCCCTCTGGCCAGGGCGGATGCCCCTCACAGCCAGATTTAATCTTACAGCTGATATTCTCAAGCGCCACAAACTTCCCCCTGAGAGACAGGAGAAGTTTATTAAATCAGTCTCTTCCCACAGCCTTATTTAAGTGAGAGTAGAGAGCTCTAAAAAGCACTAACTTGTCTGCTCCGCCGGTGAGTTTCCGGATGTAAGCGTGAAAGGACATGTGCTTGACCGGTGGGTCGAGGTGGTTCAGATAGTCTTCATCAAAAGGCTATTAAAACAGAAAATGAAAGATGAAATGGCAACTTTGTACTTTTGTACCATGCAGCAATTATATTTTACAAAATAAATAAATACATTTCCATGACCTTTTAGGGTTTTAATTATTTTCCATAACTCTTCCAGGTCTAGAAATCACACTTTTTAGTTTTCGGAGACTGTGTATAAATAAAAATGATAGTTGTTGAGGGAACAATTTTAAAAATTTTAGCTATTAGCTTATTTTAAATTAGTTTAATCTTGAGTGTTTACTGAGGAGCTGAGTTAGACCAGTCTTCCCATCAGTATTCTTGTGTTCCAAGGGGAGGATCACAAGTTCTTACCTCTAAAGGTACGCAGTGCACACATTTCCCCATGGAACCGTGCCGGCACCTGAGAAACAAAGACAAAGAATACTTTATAAACATATAAAAATATGTCTTGAATACTCTGTAGTTCTCATATTGCAATGAATTATTCAGTAGGCTGCATGATGCAGTACCTCCAAACTATGGCACGAAAATAACTTCAAGGTTTTGGGAATATGTGTTATAAAAAAAATTTCCAATAATGCAGTGTGGAAAGTGAGGCAGACTTACAGCTGGGGGTCTCGGTTTCTGTAGATCTTTCCCTCTTGTTTGGACAGATACTGGTCAATCTCGTCCTCTTGGATCTGAGGTGCAGAGTGTGAACGGGATAAGGAAGATGATGATGAAGAGGATGTAGGGAAGGAAGGGTAGGAAGAAGAAGTGTGAGGCTGAGCTGTGTCCATGTTCTCACTGGAGGGTCCAGCTGAGGATGGGAAAAGAAAGAGCATGTCGCCATGCCTAAAAGACAGAGAAAAACAACTCAGTTATGTTTATACATGTTAACACACGTGCACAACTGAGTAAACTCAATCCCTCACAACGGCACACTTACTTGATTTTCAGCAGACTGAGGGTCTTGTTCTGAGACAGGATCTCTCCAGTCTTGTTCCGGTTCAGGTAGACAGAGAAACCATTTGAACTGAAGCCAAACTCTTTGGCAACCTAGCAAGAAAGTAGCAAAGGATGTCAGAAACAAGAAGCTGATAAGTCTTTTATTTTGCTCCTGGAAATGATGGATCTAACATTACTGCTGCAATTGGACATTCCTTGTCCATTTCTCTTATGCCTCAGCTAATAAGCTGATAAAATGTACATATGTTAAATAATATAGACATTCAAAATGTGTAAAGATTGTTTGTCTTTCAGAGATTGCACAATAAACTCTAATGAAGTTATGAGAGTAGAGTGCGTGAGAGAAAGAGGAAAAGTAAGTATTTTAAATTATAGTGCAAGAAAACAAAAAAGATTATACACTCCTCATTTTCAAACACTTTATACATACAGACATATACAATGGAAAAATCTATTAATCAATTAATAAGCTACTCAATCTAGTGGAAAGTCTACAAGTGGAATGTACACAGGAAAACAATGCATCTTTCAAAGATGTGATGCCACTGACATAGCAAATTCAGTGTTTAAATTCTTCATCTAAAGCACTTACACTACACTCACTTATAACTCATGTCATAGGACACTTGTCCAAAGTGAACTCATTCGTAGCTCGACAGGCTGTTCCGAATTTAAACTAGATATAATTCACTATCAGGTGGTTCTGGTAACAAGATAGCCTAATTGAGAACAGTACTCTAAAAAAGTGCAATCTCAGAAACAAATTGATCCATCATGTCCACATGACTATCCATTAGGCAACCGAAAAACCAGCAGAAGACCGATATCTTTACTAATCCAATCAGCAAAAGCTTTTACTGGTAACTCAGGGAACTATGTCCTAAATTTAACTTTTAACTGTAACATACTACCCTGTTAATAACATTCAACATATGAGGCCTTTTTAAAAATGCAGTGGGCATTTCTTTTAGTCCATGCACCAGAATACAAGATGAAAAAACACACATTTTTCAAAGCTAGAGCCCTCGACATCTCTCTGTCTCTTTCCTGCTATTTAATCCCAAAATCAAACTGTGAGACGGTCTCAATTGATCGCCGGCTCACTCTCCACCCTCCTGCTGAGACATGAATCTTTAATGGGCCCTGCAGTGTCTACATCAGGCAAACACAAACCCTCTGGCCCTCTCAAAAGAGCCTTCAGCACCTTCAACTACCAACATCCTCTAAGACTTCTATTATAATACAATTTACCCAATCAAATGGTCAAAGACTGACATGAGGTAGCTGCTTAATTATTTTGAATTTTGATTACCTACTACTACTTTTCTACTAAACATACAACTAGTCAGACCTAGAAATAGAATTTTATGAAATATAGCAATTTTTAGATACCAAATAAAAATAGAAATAAACTATAAAGGCCCTACATTTGATATTAGATGGATTTTGGTCACTTTCAATGGTATTTTGGCCACAAGCCCTGGTTCATTCCTGACTTTGCTGCAAGCACACCGCCCATCAAGTTTTGCACCACGGCAAAAATGTGTGTCACTGCAGCCCACATCTGTGTGACTGCAGCGTATGGACATAGGTCTCCTTTTTCAGAGCCGCCTCATTAATAAATCAACATTCAGCACTCAGCAGGAACAGGAGTCTGTGCCACCACTTTATAATGACTCACAGGATCTGATGCTGTGCTTTTGTTATAGTGTTATTCTCAGCTTTTTCACAGACAGGCTATGAATGTAACCGTCGCATAAGTGCAGAGGCATGACAATGGATACTATCTGGGGAGAAATGTAATACCTACTCTGTCATAACTATAGTGAAGGAGCAAATTAATTTGACAGTATATTTAATACTTATTCTATAAGTTTGCCACATGATTTTTTTCTTCTTGCACTAAACTATTTTTAATCCACTTAGCTTCAAAGGCTGATTGATAAATGTTATGTTCCATTTTTGGAGCAAAGATATTATATGACACTGTTTAAAAATTTGGGGTTGGTAAAACCTTTGATGTTTTTGAAAACATCAACAAAAATGTCTCTTATGCTCATCAAGGCTCACTAAATCAGGAAAAACAGCAATATTGTGAAATATAAATATAATTTAAAATATTTGTTTTGTATTTTATTATATTTTAAAATGCAATTTATTCATGTGATAATTTGTGTAGTTGAAAAAGCCATGATCCTTTAGAAATCACTCTAACAGCTGATTTGGCAATCAAGAAAAATTTCTTCTTATTATAAATTGTTGAAAACAGTTGTGCTGCTTAATAGGTTTTTGGAAACGGTGATGCTTTTTCAGGATTCTTTGATGAATAGAAAGTTAAAAAGTACACAATTTATTTGAAATAGAAATATTTTCAACCTAATAAATGTCTTTACTGCCACTTTTTAAAAAATTAAATACTTCCTTGCTAATATATAGCATACACACAACACACATGTGTGTGCCCTACTGTCATTAAAAGGTTTTAAATAAGATAATTGTACAATATATGTGACCCTGGACCACAAAACCAGTCTTAAGTTGCTGGATTATATTTGTAGCAACAGCTAAAAATACATTGTATGGGTCAAAATTATTTATTTTTCTTTTATGCAAAAAATCATTAGCATATTACGTAAAGATAATGTTCCACGAAGATATTTTGTAAATTTCCTACCGTAAATACCAAAACTTCATTTTTGATTAGTAATATGCATTGCTAAGAATTTCATTTGGAAAACTTTAAAGGTGATTTTCTCAATATTTTGATTTTTTTGCACCCTCAGATTCCAGATTTTCAAATCTCGGCCAAATATTGTCCTATCCCAACAAACCATACATTAATGGAAAGCTTATTTATTCAGCTTTCAGATGATGTATAAATCTCAATTTCAAAAAATTGACCCTTATGACTGGTTTTGTGGTCCAGGGTCACATATGAGAAAGAAAATAATATCACCGAGTGAGGTTCCTTATACCTTCTTGAGGAATGCTGCAGCTGTCTCACGCTTTGTTGAGGTGATTTTTTTCATTCCCTCTGGAGACTGGACACGGATGATCTGTCAATGAATAAACATAAGGGAAGGGAAAGTAAGTTTATGGTTACTACAACAGGTATGTTTGTTGTTCAGTCATGTGCTTGTTTCTCACACAGATCTAGCACAGAATTACTCATTCAGAAAAGTTACAAGTTAAAACGAGACGAGAGCTCAACTACAAATCAGCAAAACAAACCAGTATGAATAAGAGAAAACAGGTGGTTGGAGAGCAGACCGTTGACATTTGACACTCAATAAACTGTCGCAGAAGGTATGCATGCCACACGAATCCATGTCCAAACATCTCACTGCATGACATATTATATTAACACAGAGCTACTCTCATGCTCTCACTGCTTTGTCTTAATACAAAAACCAAAAGCAAAAGCAAAACATCATGTGTCATTCAAAGCACTTTAATAAGTTACTCAATGTCATTTCACTTCTAAAATATAAAACTACGAGAAGCACGGAAGCTAAACAATCATCTTAACACCTCAGCTATTTATTAAGATGAAATTCAGCATCTAGACTTTAATAAGTAGTTGACATGAAGACATGTCGACATGTGTCATTGACAGCAGTAATAATAAACCTCAGCTGCAAATTATAAGCTAAATAAGTCAGATGTGTTGTAAACACACACATAAACGTTGTTTTTAGTATTCAATGCGTTTCTGGACGATTCTGGTTGAGTCTGATCATTAGCATTATGCTAACAATTCTGCTGCCTCATCACTGGATGAGAGACTTCACTCAAACTACCGATATACACACGCAGACTGACACTTACTATGTTTTCTGCCATGTTGATGGGATGAACCGTCCCTCTTGATGTCGCTGAAATGAGAGCTGACGTATTTTAATATCGCTGTTTATATGATCTGCTCGGACCTATGCAGCGATGCCAAACTCATAGAGCCGGTGCTACATCTATCTGAGTCCGAGCTATGACGGAGTCCTGCTTAACGTTACCGGATAGAAACAAAGAGTTAAATGTTGTGTTCCTGTATGTCAGTTTATTTTTTAGAGGTTGTATGTATTGTTTTATTTTATTTTATTTTATAAATAAGAAATTACTTACAGCAACAAAAACGTTTAAAAATTATATACATAGTTTTTGTTGCTGTAGAATTTTCCATCTAGAGATTATACAGATGTATTGTATCAATATATTTTCTTCTATGACATCTTATTTACACCGTAGGCTAATTTAACCAGTTTTTCATTGTTGTTGCTGTTTCTTCATTTGTATGCTTATTGGTGGTGGAACTGACTAATTAGAAATTATCCTGAGGCTTTAGGACAACATAGCCTAATATATTTTGCTTATATAATGTATATTTTGAATAGCCACACTGTATTACACTGCATCCAACACCAAGTACAAGTAGAAGTAGAAATTAAAACTACTCTCTGAACAAATCAAATATTTTAGCACTGATTTTAACTATATTTTATACAAGTTTATATTTTATTCACCAGGTGGTTGATTCTTTAAATATTAGCTGCATTACATTTGCAAAAAAACAAACAAACAAAAAAAATCATCCTTGTACATTTACATTTAGACATTTAGACACTTTTATCCAAAGCCACTTACAAATGAGGACAATGGAAGCAATCAAAATCAACAAA
Organism: Tor tambroides; assembly: GCA_021397915.2. Taxonomy (NCBI): domain Eukaryota; kingdom Metazoa; phylum Chordata; class Actinopteri; order Cypriniformes; family Cyprinidae; genus Tor; species Tor tambroides. Next base: position 18,686 of record JAFVLL020001127.1, on the reverse strand, counting down.
AGAGCAATGATACGCAAGTGCTATAACAAATCTCAGTTAGCTTAAATTATATAATAAATAAAAAGAATAGAGAACAGATAGAATAGAAAAAGAATAGAGCAAACTAGTGTTAGAGGCCATTTTTGCTTTTGTTAACTGTATAATAAATAAAAAGAAAAGAAATAGAATACAAAAAGAATAGAGAAGCTAGTGGTAGTTTTTTTTTAAGAAAACAAGCAGTTAGTAAGCTTGTAGCCTTATATTTGAACATTTTGTATTATCATTAACTACAATGTTTTCAACAACGCTTTTTTTCATTTCTCAGCTTATTGACTGTAATAACATCATATAGGCATAAAAAACAGGCAAATTATTTTTTTTACTCTTTTTTTTCAAGCTTTATTTTGATCTCATCCTGTAGAGAGAAATCTTCACTTTAGTCACTGATGTTGTCAACCCTCAAACATGCTCTCAAAATGGATACATGTTCAGCCTGAAACCCTATATCTGCAAAATACAGGCCTAAACAACACAGAAGAACTTCACTCAAGACTTAAGGATTCAGAAGGACACACACAGTCCTAACACTTATAAAGGATCTGTGCAAAAATTAACATATGTTCATGCTTGTGCAAACCACATCTTTTCATAGAATTTACTTTGGATATATTATTTGGATACATGAGGATCTGACTGTGGGGGAAATGGGCTTTTTTTACTAAATGAAAAATCTAGAATGTGACTAACTAATGGATGAACAAATGAATGAATGAACAAAATAACAACAAAATAGTGAAAGATAGAGCATGCAACAAACATAAACATAGGGAAATAAACACATACTTGACACAATGCCAATAAAGTGAAAGAAACTCATAAATCTATGAAAGATACAGGACATTTAAATGAATTGATTAAATTATAATGAATAATATTTTACAATGAAATATATTCAAATGGAAAGTAATGAATACATTAGATAGAAATGATACTAAAGTGGGGCACAATGATAACAAGGAGTGTGATGATGAGGATGACAGGCGATGGCGATGAAAAATGAAAAAACTACACAAAATGATCACGGATGAAAGAAACACAAGACATGACAGCCCAACAATGTTCCCTAACAGTCACCTGAGAGACTTACTGAAACCGAAAATTATAGCCAAAAATGAAATCGTGCCTGTATGTGTGCTAACATATGAATGCATTGAATGAAGGGGTTGCAAAGCACAAATCAAACATGATGTTAAAAAAAAATATCCTTACGCAGAAAACACAAAAATTAAAAAAGTACAAGGGAGTGAAAAGATTGAAACTTTAAAATCAGCATTTATTACCCAACTGGGTATCTTGATGGGGAAATAGTCAGATGAAATATAGTTTTGGGAATCTAATGTCGGCCAGCAGGGCGATTCATCTCTACAGGACTTTGATCTTTTCTTATGAACTCGGCGAAGGTGGACAGAGGAGGCACCGAGGCACGTGAAATGAGAAGCCATTCATTTCACGGGCACGTGTCTTGCTTTTACTCACTCTGAGGCTGTCTTGCTTGCGTACGTTTTGTGTTCCAGAAGAAAACAGGGAGGGAAAGTAGAAAAAGAAGAAGAGAGCAAAGAAAAGAGCAGCAGTTTTTCTAGGCAAACAGAATGTGATCTGACGGGATCGTATAGACTTTTCTGTTCTATAGTTTGAGCAGAACGTGTTCTTGGACTGCAAGAAAGAAAAGAAACCGGAGGGATAGATAGTCAGATAGATTTTTTTTGTTGATGTGGATTTTTCTTAGTTTTTCCATTTTTATAAATGTTGCTGTTTTTGGTGTTTATTCTGTTATAAAAGTTGGAACGGTCCACATGGAGACGACAGCCAGTATGGAGGCAGGTGGTTTGGAGAACATGACAGGAAAGGGTCTAAATTGCCCAGAGGATGATGGGAAGGTGACGGGCTCAGATGATACCATACTGAGCCAGCTCGTGAAGCTCCAGATGGTTGAAGGCCTCCCAGGGGCAGATGACAGTGATGTCTGTAGGTAGAAACACAGGAACATGAGTTCATCTTTCAGTCAAAGGGTTAACTTAAGCAGCTTGAAGGCCAGCTAGCATTCACGTCTGTTTAATCACAGTGATGTCATAATGTCATATGGGATGTTTGATGATGCACTGTATGATCAGACTAATCATTTCAGACGAGGACAGCTTAGAATAAATGGTAGGTGATGTTGTTATTAAGGCAAAACACGTGAGGAGAAATGCAGAGGAGAAACTTACCAGTGCCTAAACCTTCCATGCCAGGGATGTCGTCTCCGAAACTATTAAAAATAAAATAAATTCAGTTAGATAGCCATTTTAAAATACATTTTTGAACAGTCATGATGCAGAATTGTTGAATATGCACAGTTTGAAGTATTTTTAGTATAATAAAGCATGAATGAAGTGTGGAAGATCACAAAGCCATTATCATAAAGATTTTACTGTCTAACTTACCCTTGGATACCCTTCTTTGGTGGTTTGCTCTTGAACTGGCGAGTCTGCCTCTGCTTGAACTTGGGTGGTCCTTTGCGTGGTGTGGCGGGACCACCGGTCACACGGGTGGCGGATTTGATCTCTGGTTTGGGCGGCTCAAGATTCATGGCTGTTGGTCACTGTTGGTCGCTTTTCTTTGAGTTCGCTCCCCGTGATGTAGTGCTAATGTAAATACATCAAAAAGACTGGAGTGAGTTTATAGTTCACACCCAATGACATATTGATTTTTCTATAAAATTGACTTTGGCTTCATTCTGGAAAGAAAATTTACCGTGGAGGACTTTATGACACATAAAAACACATAGATTTTTAAATTACACATTAGGTCAGGAAGGTTACAGTAATTGCAAGGTCAAACCGACAGCTAATGAATATCTATGGCAGCCACTCCAGACTGAGAAAACTATACCCGTAATCCTCTTACTGATGAGTAATACACAAATCCAAATATATATTCCACTGTAATTGAATGTCTAACATGGCCCGTGCTTCCAGAAATGAGCTCAGGGAAAGTGTGATGGGTAGGGTGACCCATTTTGTGTAATCCAGAGCTTGGATTAATAAATGTCCCCCATCCCAATGGTGGCAATCTGCACTTGGGTTAATCTTATTAGAGCAGGGATAACACCAAACATGCTGAGCAAACAGAAAAGATAAGAGTCAAAATATGACCTTCAGGTATATTCCTCAAAGATTAATGGGAATAGACAATGGCAATGATGCCTGTTCCACAATTGTTCTTTCTTTCTTTCTTTCTTTCTTTCTTTCTTTCTTTCTTTCTTGGAACTGAGATAACAATAATGAATTCTGTTAACATCAAATTCACAACGTTATATTTATATTAAAAAGGACAATGGTTTGCATATTTTCATATATTTTAAACAACAAACATGCATAAATTTTAAAGATGAATCTTCAGTGGATAATTTGTGTGTGAGAGTTTGTATACACACACACACACACACACACACTATATATATATATATATATATATATATATACACACACACGCACACACACATATATAAACAATACTTAATTAAACACAATATTAAGCACATTTTTCAGTGCATATGGCCTATATCCAGTTAAACAGTGTTAATAAAAAATAATCCATTTATGATTCATTTAAATTGTTCAACTGAAGGTTTTTATATTTTGCAGATATATTGTATAAAAATAATTATACAGCTTCCTGGAATATTCTGTTTGGCCAATTATGGCATTCTGTGGTTATGCAAAATGATCACTAAACTTTATAAATGACTTATCCCAGGCTGTTATACAAATCTATGGTCCATTTCTTCTCACATAATAAAATATTTTAACTCAAATCAATATTTCATACTATTCAATAAGTACCCATATAAGAAGTAGCATGGTGTGCAGTCAAATCCTCCTCAAGACCCATAATACCTCATAGTATTATGACCTTTTGACACATTGTAGCCACATTGTTACAGAATATTACAAAACAACTCATTCCTTATGGGGAATTAAATATTTGAAGGTTGCACTCACCGGTTTGTTGATTGACAGGCTGTTGACTGGGTGCAGCTGCACCGTTTCTTATATATGTCTCTCCTGAGGAGGGGTGGATGTCAACGCTCGGCTTTCTTTGGGAGCAGTGCAGGGGTTACAGGTCTTTTATACTCTCTGGCCCCCTTAGAAGATTAGGAGAGGGACGCCTCCCGCCCTGATCCCCTCAAATGCAGATGAACACAATAGGGATGTATGCATTTAATATGTATTTGTGTAACACCATGTGCTTTTAGCATCATATATATTAACTTTATATCCTATAAATTTTTAATATAATAAAACAACATACAGAACTATCCATAATAAACTACATACAGTGGCCTCAAACAGTATTTGGACAAATAAAATATCATTGCATTTGATGATGCCACTTTATATACAGTACTTTAGGCCTGGTTTTGTTTAAAATGTGTGTAACAAATAATTTTTTACAAAGCTGGCTTAAAAATAAAAATCTTATTTTATTTTAGATGTCTTCTTTATATAATATAATATTATATAATAATACATTTATATATATATATATATATATATGTATATATAATTCTGTTCATTTATATTAAATAATAAAATATGAATATTTTATATAGATAAACAGAATTAAAATCGTTGTTCAGTAACAATGATCAAACGCTCATTTCATATTGCCTATTGCGTAATATGAATTATGTAAAAATATAAATGATGTTTCTGAACTCATTCTGTGCAAATGTAGTGTTTGTAGAATTTACTTGATGTTAGAGGACAATAACTATGAAAAAAATCAACAAGAATTGTTCCAGAAGGTTTCTAGAATAGGCTAATTCTATTTGAGGTGGGATTTGCTAATCGAATAACACCGGATAATATAATGGAAATATCCAGAAACGCATGATAAATGTTCAGCAGATAGCGTTCTTCTAGACTTCTAGAGCTTCTTTGTTCTGCAACTTTCTATCCTTGTTATGCAACAGGCCCACATCCGTGGGGGTCCGTTATATTGTCCAGTGGAGTTCATTAGCGACTCTTCTCATCTTTAGCAGAACCACTCCAGCAGAGACATCAGCCCAAATCACTGTTTCACACATGCTGTATTTTGAGACTGCCTTCAGAACAGCACAAAAACAATTACTGCAAGGACACTAGGTTAAAGGTTGGAGGTTTAATTAGTTGATTACATGGTCTAGATCTGCAGTCAGGATTACTTAGCCTCATTAAGGCATCTGGCCATCTGTATTGCTCTACTATAATGAGAGTCTTTGTTATTGACAAGCTGCTGTCAGTTAAATAATAAGATATCTGTGATTAGGATTAACTATAGCTCAAAAAGTCCTTTGTTCTACATCACTATGGGTGATTAAATCTAGTTAATTTTCATCTGCAGAACATAACATTTTGCAAAACATCTCTAGATGTCTTCTGTCCTTATATTTAGAAAATATGTATGTAATATATTTGTATCAGGAAAAATTAAATGTGTTGATGTGTTAAAAAATGGATTTATGGGTCACGGGGTGCTCATACTTGTGTTTGGGTCAGAATTTGGCCCCACAGCCTCAGTACAAGGTCAAACGTGCCCCTTGTTCTGTCTGTGGTTAATGAGATATGAAGACTCTCTGCATGAAGAGGCACAATAGAGGAATCGATCAATTACAAAGCCAGTAGGTTACAGGGATTCATGTGCTCTAACAATTGATAACTAGTTTGTGAGATTACTGTGATGACCCAGCTCAAACAATAAACATGTGACCAAACTCTTATCCCTGCTAGTTATCTGAACCATTCAACCAATCACATAACTGACACTTTGATTTGATGTTAAAAATGTTTTATTCGTTTTTAACATACACTTTGGAAATACGGAATTTAAAACCCTAAATTATATATATATGTTTATATATATGAAGAGTTCAGATGCAAAAGCCTCTAAGTGCCATTTGAAATTTTCTTCTAAAATGAGCATTTTTTCAGGCTCCTATGTGTACATGTGTAGGTTCAGTCATTTCACTTTAATGAAATAAAGTGAAATTTAATATTTACATAAATATACATTTTGCATATATATATATATATATATATATATATATAGATAGATAGATAAAATAAATATTAAAAAAATTAAATATAAATAAAATAGATATTTCTGGTATATATATATACACAGGTGCTGGTCACATAATTAGAATATCATCAAAAAGTTGATTTATTTCACTAATTCCATTCAAAAAGTGAAACTTGTATAATGTATACATTCATTCCACACAGACTGATATATTTCAAGTGTTTATTTCTTTTAATTTTGATGATTATAACTGACAACTAATGAAAACCCCAAATTCAGTATCTCAGAAAATTAGAATATTACTTAAGACCAATACAAAGAAAGGATTTTTAGAAATCTTGGCCAACTGAAAAGTATGAACATGAAAAGGAAAGTATGAGCATGTACAGCCTCAGTACTTAGTTAGGGCTCCTTTGCCTGAATTACTGCAGCAATGCGGCGTGGCATGGAGTCGATCAGTCTGTGGCACTGCTCAGGTGTTATGAGAGCCCAGGTTGCTCTGATAGTGGCCTTCAGCTCTTCTGCATTGTTGGGTCTGGCATATCGCATCTTCCTCTTCACAATACCCCATAGATCTTCTATGGGGTTAAGGTCAGGCGAGTTTGCTGGCCAATTAAGAACAGGGATACCATGGTCCTTAAACCAGGTACTCGTAGCTTTGGCACTGTGCAGGTGCCAGAATCCTGTTGGAAAATGAAATCTGCATCTCCATAAAGTTGGTCAGCAGCAGGAAGCATGAAGTGCTCTAAAACTTCCTGGTATACGGCTGTGTTGACCTTGGACCTCAGAAAACACAGTGGACCAACACCAGCAGATGACATGGCACCCCAAACCATCACTGACTGTGGAAACTTTACACTGGACCTCAAGCAACGTAGTTCTGTGCCTCTCCTCTCTTCCTCCAGACTCTGGGACCTTGATTTCAAAGGAAATGCAAAATTTACTTTCATCAGAGGGAACATAGCTTTGGACCACTCAGCAGCAGTCAGTCCTTTTTGTCTCGAGACGCTTCTAGCGCTGTCTGTTTGTTCAAAGAGTGGCTTGACACAAGGAATGCGACAGCTGAAACCCATGTCTTGCATATGTCTGTGCGTAGTGGTTCTTGAAGCACTGACTCCCAGCTGCAGTCCACTCTTTGTGAATCTCCCATTTTTTGAATGGGTTTGTTTCACAATCCTCTCAGGGTGCGGTTATCCCTGGCCCAGCGTACACTTTTTTCTACCACATCTTTTCCTTCCCCTTCGCCTCTCTATTAATGTGCTTGGACACAGGCTCTGTGAACAGGCAGCCTCTTTTGCAATGACCTTTTGTGTCTTGCCCTCCTTGTGCAAGGTGTCAATGGTCGTCTTTTGGACAACTGTCAAGTCAGCAGTCTTCCCCATGATTGTGTAGCCTACGGAACTAGACTGAGAGACCATTTAAAGGCCTTTGCAGGTGTTTTGAGTTAATTAGCTGATTAGAGTGTGGCACCAGGTGTCTTCAATATTGAACCTTTTCACAATATTCTAATTTTCTGAGATACTGAATTTGGGGTTTTCATTGTCAGTTATAATCATCAAAATTAAAAGAAATAAACACTTGAAATATATCAGTCTGTGTGGAATGAATGTATACATTATACAAGTTTCACTTTTTGAATGGAATTAGTGAAATAAATCAACTTTTTGATGATATTCTAATTATATGACCAGCACCTGTATATATATATATATGTATATATATATATATATATATAATATTATTATAAATTATAAATGTAATTTTATGGTATTGTAAATGTACATAATTACAGAACAGATTTATTTGTTTTTAACACACGGAAATCTAGAATTTAGAATCTTAAAAATAACAAATACTAGTATACAATACATATGCAGATTATCATTCATCTCTCTCTCTCTCTCTCTCTCTCTATATATATATTTATTAAATACACACACACACACACACACACACACACACAAAACAAATATATAGCATTAAGAAAATTATTGTATAAATACTATATTATAAATAAATAATGTATAGTATTATTAGTATTTGTTACAGTACTATTAGTTTTTAACATATGCTTTGAAAATCTGAAACTCAAAACATTAAAAATCTTAAAAATAAGAAATACTAGTATATACATATAATATAATATAATATAATATAATATAATATGTGACCCTGGACCACAAAATCAGTCATAAGGGTCAATTTCTTGAATGATTGAGATTCATATATCATCTAAAAAATGAATAAATAAGCTTTCCATTGATGTATGGTTTGTTAGGATAGGACAATATTAGGCTTAGATACAACTATATAAAAATTTAGAATCTGAGGGCGCAAAAAAAATCTAAATATTGAGAAAATTGGCTTTAAATTTGTCCAAATATAGTCAATGCATATTACTAATCAAAAATTAAGTTTTGATATATTTACGGTAGGAAATTTACAAAATATCTCCATGGAACATGATCTTTACTTAATATCCTAATGATTTTTGCCATAAAAGAAATATTGATCATTTTGACCCATACACTGTATTGTTGGCTATTGCTACAAATATACCCGTGCTACTTATGACTGGCTTTGTGGTCCAGGGTTACATATAATATAATAATACACACACACACACACACACACACACACACGTTTGTTGCTGTGAATTGTGGGGACTTTCCATAGACTTCTATTACTTTTATATTTACCAAACAATATTTTCTATCCCCTAACCCAACCCTAAACCTACCCCTTACAGAAAACCTGTTTGCATTGTTACACTTTCAGATAAACATCATTTACTATTTTTATTTTTTTTTTTCCCCCTCATGGGAACCGCAGGCCGGTCCCCACAATGTCAAAAATTTCAGGTTTTACTTGTGGGAACATTTGGTCCCCACAATGTAGCATAAACAAGTACACACACACACATTAAATATACATTTACTTCATTGGAATTGTTTTATGGTTGTGTCATCAATTCTCAATTCTCCTTAAAGTCAAAGAGGAAGAAAACATTTCAAACGTCACTGTCATTAATGACCTCCATGAATCAGAGTCTTCTGTCTTCTGTACGTCTTGTCCTCAGAATATCTAACCACTATTCACGTCATTCATCACAAATCCTTCAAGCAGCTGGATCACAGCCCTGCTCTCAGGCCTCGGCCCGGCACGCGGCATCAAGCCCTCATATGCTGACTCACAGGTACTCAGATCAGGATGGCTGTCGTCAAAGAAACCACTCATACAAGTGCCGGGCAAATGCAATGATCAATGCTGCTAGGCAACCCTGATGACTATTCAGAGCCAGCCAATGTGGGTTCTAATGCCACAAGAGCTGATCAGAGAGTGAAACATTCTGACCCTGTGTCATTATAATCAGCATTTGGGTACAGTTATTGGTTAGAAGAATTTAGATGTGAATCTATGTATAGAAATTGACTCATCATAAAGGCTTTTTTTCTGTTCAGTCCTTCTCCATGGAAGCATATTGACACACACAAAAAAAACACATGCACTACTGACCAAGACAAAATAGCAACTGAAATGATTTTGCTTACCTTGGTTTGAAAGATAGTACCATCCTGCCTAATGTTTTTCACAGAAAGCCTCCAGGTCCTGTAAGATCCTGTCCTGTAAGTTGGAAGCACCGTGTGTTTGAGTTCTTAAAACTCAAGGAGGAAACACATTATAAAAACAATAGTATTTAAACATTTGTATGTGAACTTCTACAGTAGAAGTTTATAATTTCACATTTAATTTGTAGAATACATGCTAAAATATTCCACATGTAACATGATTTTTAAAGAAATTAACACTTTTATTGACCAAGGACGCATTCAACTGATGACTGTAAAAACACTTACCAGCGATTTCTGTTTTAGATAAATGCTGCTCTTTTGAAGTTTCTATTAATCAAGAATCCTGAAATAAAATGTATCCCGGTTTCTTCAAACATATTAAGCAGCATAACTGTTGATAATAACAATAAATGTGAAGCTGAGCACCAAACCTTGATGAAAAATGATTTATGAATAATCAAGTGACACTGAAGACTGGAGTAACATTTACATTTATTAATTACAAAAACAAATAATATAAAAATAAATTACATATAAAACATTGTAATAACGTTTCACAATATTACTGTTTGTGTGCGTGTGTGTGTGTGTGTGTGTGTGTATGTATATATACATATTTAAAACTTGAAATAAATAAATGCATCAAATAAATGCATCCTTGGTGAGCACAAGAGTAGTCTTTCGCATAATTGTATAATTGTTTTTTATTTTTCAAAAAAAAAAAAAAAAAATTAAAAATTAAACCAAAAAAATTTAAAACGTTTCCAAAAATTATTAAAACATTTCCAAAAATAAAAAAAATAACGTAGTTAATAACAGTTACACAGATCACATTAAATAAGTGATAAATAAGAAATTGTACCCTCTCTTAATATTCAAAATGATAAAACTTATCTATAAATACATAACATCTACAACATTTAATATTGTTTTCAAAATATTAAAGAAAAACATGTTTTTTAGACAAAATCTTATCATGGGTGTAGTCTGTAGGCCAGTAATATTGAACATTACAATTCACAACATTTTCCTATGTATATTTCCATTATAATAAACTGTACTGTATTCTGTGAAGAATACTAAAAGAAAAAAAAAAACAATCTCATCAAATTGTTGTTTTCAAAACTATACTATTCAGAAATAAAATATCTGCATGCATTACGAATGCTTAGGGAAAGTGCTAATTGTCATGAAAAAAAAAAAATGCAAAAAATGTTTATGTTCCTAGAAGTAAGATCTTTGTGCAATATACATAAATATTTTTCCTTTTGATTTAGGGGTGAAATATGACCCGGATGTGTTTTTGACAGACTCACCCATTAAAAATGTGCAAATAGTTGCTGCTATGAAACACTGAATCTGTTCTCAGTAAATCTCCACCCAAATTCACTATCATCAAGATTTCTTCAGTAACTTGATCTCCATTTTAAGATAAGCCTTCAGGTTGTCATCGAGAACGTTCTCCTCAATGGCCGCCAGAGCTCTGTCTCCCCCATCGCTGTAATATTTCAGCAGTTTTTCAGCATGTTCGATCCACACACAGTTATGGCAGCCGCTCATGCAGCAGTGGCCGGGGGGAGATGGAGGGCCCTCGTCCGCAGGTTCTGAGACAGTCTGTGTCTGGTTAACACTGCTGACGGTGGAAGAAGAGTCTGAGCTTGAACACTGCAGTTCGCAGGCAGTGTAGTGCAAAGCTCTGCTTTGAGAAAACACGGTCCAGTGATGGGGTCTGTTTTTGAAGAGAGCCATGTAGCAGGTGTGAAGCTGTAGAAAAGAGTTACAAATAGATTTTGTATTATGCAGTTTATGCAGGAATTCACAATGTTTATATTTTAACAGCCTATTCTTTCTCTGAGCTTTTTTAATTTTCAAATAGGAACATTTGACCTTTTAACTTCAACTTTGTATTTTAATAATGCTAGGTTTTTTAAACAGTGATAAACAACACGAAATAAAGAAAGGAACACATTATTTAGATTATTATTTTTTACAAATGTCTAAATTACTAACGCTAAAACATTGAGAAACTATATCTATGCAAAAATGCATATAAAACGTTAATATTAACATTTTTATATATATTTTGCATATGTATGCAAAAATATCCATTTATATAATTTATTAGATATATTTAAAATTCCAGATTTACAAAGTGCATGTTAAAATATTATTTAAGAAAATGTTAGCTTAAAGAATGATCTTACTATACTATCTTACTTTAATATTTTTTAGTGATATATACAAGAGACAGTTACCACATTTTAAGAATGTCCCTTTGTCAATCAATAAATAAATAAACACAAGACCTTCAAGCACGGTGTATTTTGCTGTTAATTATTTTATCTGATTTGTATTTTTATAACAAATTATAGCTGATATATATGAATTTTCAAACCCACCCTTTGCAAACATGACACAACATTGAGTGAAGGCATCGCAGAAGTAGATGACAGCTCAAACAGTCTCTTCAGCAATCGCCATGTTTTCCATATAAATTAGAATCCATTCTCTTCAAAATAAACGAAATAACAAACACTATTTTTACAATCACACAGCGGGTAACATTTCAACTGGAAGCATCCATATTGGAATCATGTGTGACCTCTGTTGTGCGTGACGGCTAGGGCGAATGCAGTTAGCCAATCAGACCGAAGGATGAAAATTCTTTGAGCCAATTAGAAGTTGAGAAAGCGCTTAGGAGGCGGGGTTTGTAGAGAACGCAAACAGACTGCACTAAAAATTATATCCAGTAGATGTCAGTAATGGACCATAATCCTACATTTGTCATGGAATATCGGTGATGGCGCCATTGCCACACACAACAAGATGTCTAGAAGTTCAGATAAGATTCAAAATAACAAGAAATGCACTAATTCAGCTACTACTACTACTACTACTAATTCTAATAATTCATGTATCCTGTAATACAAAATAATAATGATTACTAATTATAACATAATTCATAAATTAGTAAAATAAATATTCTATTATTTTATTTTTTAATTGTAAAATGCATATATTTGCGATGCAAATTGTATGTTAGGCCTATTTGTGTCGTAATGAGTAACAAGCAATATTGTGACCTGCTGTTTTTGGTCAGTATTCCTAATTCTATCTTTTTTATTTCATTATGTTGTTTTAATCAACTTGTGCTGGTCAGTTGTCCCTACAGTACATTATTATTAATATCAAATTATATCAAATTATAAAACCCCGGTTTCATAGATGAGGCTTAAGCCTAGTCCCAGACTAAAATGGATGTCTGGGCTATTTCAACTGAAAGAAACTTACACTTGAGTGATTTTAAAATATGTCAGATTCATTGTTTTGCCTCAAGATGCACACCAGTAATGTTTTTATCTAAGGCATATTTATAACAGCTACTTAAATGTCCTAACTGAACTATGGCCTAATCCTGGTTTAACCTAAACCCTGTCTAAATTACCAATTTACGACAGACTTAATTGCTTTCATTAAAAAAAAATCAGGGTCCCACTTTATATTATGTGGCCTTAACTACTATGTACTTACATTTAAATTAATCATTTGGCACAATGCATTTATTGTGTACATACATGTTTTTACATTGTACTTATATTTTTAAAAATATCTATATGTAGTTACATCTGTAATTAATTTCTGTAATTACATTCATAATTACACTGTTGACCTATCCCTTACACCTTAACCCACCCTTAAAGCTACCCACACCACCAAACCTGTCCCTAACCTTACCTGTATCCCACCTCAATAGTCGCAAAAGTGTTTTGCAATGCAATATGACCACAATAAGTACATTGTACTTATTTTTTGATGCAAGTACATAGTAGTTAAGGCCACCTAATATAAAGTGTGACCAAAGTCAGCTTTAAACATATTAAAATTATCTTTAAAATATGTATACAACTTTTATGGTCAGCCAGATTGTGAATTATCAGTGATGCATGTAATTAACCAGTCATTCCCACAGGACTGTGTGTTTTAGAGGCACGTCCATAGAAACAGAACACACAGCACCCCTGAGACCTACATAAATTCTGCATGTATGGAAACTATTCATTTTCAACATGCTGTTTAAACCCACTAGTTCATAATACTATAAAACAATGTTTATTTAGGATATTTGCATCTTTCAGATAACCGATACTGATGACTCAGAATCAAGTGTTCCCATGAACAAAACCTGTTTTACTCTTTGCAGAAAACTAGGCTTGGCTTTCCTGTGATTAAGTCTTGAAAAACAAGGCATGTCATTCAAATGATTAGCTGAGAATATTTTTTACTTAAAAGGGAGGAATTTTCCCATTCGCAGGACAAGTTTATTCATGTTTTGTTAGCTGTGAACACAATGCGATATCAAAAGTAATAATTGAACACGCAACTGGCCTGACAAGTTAAACTTAAAAATTGTGCAATGATATAACGTCATACACACACACACACACACACACACACACACCTGTCCACAGTGATATCGTTATCATTGGGACAGTCACGTAAACTGGGGTCTGAAAAATCATAGGTGGGTCTGAAAAACAACATTATCAGAGCAGAGATTGGTGTGGCTTGGATAGAGAATTTTTTAGTGATTGCATGAACAGGTGTGTCCATGCTGGACAATCTTATTATAGTTAGGCTGCAGTGAATGGGTGCCGTCAGAATCAGAGTTTAAACAGCTGATAAAAAATGTCACAATAATCCACAAGTAATCCACACAACTCCTGTCCACTGATTAATGCCTTGTGAAGTGAAAAGCTGCATGTTTGTAAGAAAAAAAATAACATAACATTGTTTTCTCCTTTTAAAATGACGTCTCATCTGAATCAGGAGAGAAATAAGCACTAAGCACTGTTTACAAGCTAAAACTGTGCTAAACAAATATGTTGGTGGATTTTGAAGTAAGAGGACAACTGGGAATGGACTTTTTCACTGGAGGAAGCAATATTATGGATTATGGACTCACATTTTATCCAGAAGCAACAGTTTAAAGTTAAAAACACCTTAATGATGGATTTGTTTCATACAAATACACAGCCTTTTCAGTTTACAAAACATTAAGTTATCGTCTGGAGTCTTGTGGATTATTTGTAGATCATTGTGATGTTTTTATCAGCTGCTTGAATTCTCATGGTGGTACCCATTCACTGTCCATTGATATAATGCTAAAAGAAACAAACTCATCTTGAAAGGCCTTATGAGCATTTTTAGCAGGTTTTAATTTTTGGGTAAAGATACGAAATTCAGATTTTAACATTTAATCATTAAGTTTCTGATAAGTATGAACACACTTTTTCAATCGAAATATGCTTACCTATGATGCTCATTCATGCCTTGTTATTCATATAGAAAATGGATAGGCCTATCACTGAGTAAGGAAATAAAGTATGTAAATCAGTAAGGGTGTTATGGAAACTTAATATGCATATGGACTGCTGCATGCATGGACTGAACCCTCGCAAGATTCTCTGACTGTGTGAATCAGTAACTATGCTTGGCATTTGAGTATGTCCACAGTTCCAGAAGAGGAACGGTCCTTGAACATGCTTTCACACACACATAAGAAGCCGCACATACACGTGCGAACGCACGCATGTGGATAAACACAAATACTCACACAGTTGCTGGATTATTCTTAAAACCGTTGCTTTGACAGCGGTGGATTCTACCTTGGGCAAAATGGTTGGACGTGTTTCAAACTCACACGAAAGTGAAAACAAGGCATTAGAAGTTTTACCTAACAGAGAGTCACACGTAGCTACTAATACATAAGCGTCTCTTTCATTCAGCCCCAAATCAGTCTGGGACATTTTAAATACATTAATCCCCGCGATAGAAATGCTCTTTGCAGCACAATAAGCCCTGGCATATTTTCTGACAAGGTCTGCACATTCCTGACCCTCTAATGCCTTCCTGCTCTGCCTGTGCTAGAAACTGCCATGAGAACAAAAATGATCCATTATTGTCAGGTATTTCATTGTGCCTGTGTGTTTGTTTGTATGTATGTATGTATGTATGTATAACATTTCATATTTCATGCTTTGCATACATTCAAACATTTCTACATTCAAAATGTTTACCATATAATTTTGTGCCAAGAACAATATTTTCCTATAAAATAAATAAATACTATTTTTCAATACATACAGTTGAGCCCAATGAGGCCTGTATAAGTGTAACCATTATAAAATACTAAATTAAAGTACTTCTCTTTGAACCATGTGGTTAAAAACTATAAAAATGATACAAAAATGATATCTACTGGAATATGATATAATATGTATTGGAATATGTAGACATAGATATAATGTCTATATCTAATATATACAAATGTGTGTATATATGTATATACACACTTTTACATTTACCCTTTTTAATTAATATATATTAAATACATTATATATGTATATTTATAATATATACAGTATATATATATATATATATATATATATATATATATATATATATATAGTAAGCAATAAGGTACGAGAAGCCGTGCTGTATCGTGAATAAATCACGGCTGAAGGGCGTTGTTAGGCACGACCAGTGCCTGCACCCCTTCAGCCGTGATTTATTCACGATACAGCACGGCTTCGAGTACCTTATTGCTTTTATAAAACGGTTAAAAAATATTAAAACCCAAAATTTATGTATTGAAATGTTACTTTTTTGAAGCAAGTTCGTTAAATGTTGTCCCTTCCGCTAAAAAATAGATCCTGACAGCAACAGTAAACGGCAAGAGAATGTTCCGAACATGCCTCTCATCTAATGGAGCTTAAATAAAAACAGAGAATAGGAGCTCTTATCATCCGCTGTGTCATTTATTTTTTTAACACCATATATGATATTTTCTCACACACATACATCTGCTTATCTCTCAGCATGAGAAAACGTCTGTTTTCCGTCTTTTAGTTTTAAAACAGACCGATTCGCGGCACAGCGCAAGTTTGCAAGAGTCATTACAGTGTAAACTGATGGTCATACAGAATCATACCTGAAACAGAAAACTAATAAATTCAGTAATATCCCCTCCTCACTTCGGAAACTGTAGTCTTTCACACAGACGCGCGCCGCACACACATCAACACATCTCCGCGTGAGAAGCGTTTATTTAGACAGGGAAAGGGCGGGGTCTCAAAATGAAAGATGCAACATAACGCCAGCAGGGGTCACTCATACTTCATTAAATAAATAGGAAGCTACTACCGGCTCTGGCTACTACATAATACATTAAACAGTTTTGATGCTATTGATTGTTTATGTTGCTAAGGGTGTTGCTCAGTGATACACAGAAAGGTTGGGTGAAGCGGTCATAGCCGTGCTGTATCGTGATTAAAACATAGCTGCTGACCAATCAGAATCGAGGAATGGAACTAACCGTTTTATAAATATATATATGTCACATGTATGTTCTGTTTAGTTTTGAGTTTGTTTTCATTGTTTTCTGTTCTACCTGCCCTGACCTAGTTTTCCTTAGTTCCCTGATTATCATTTGTATAACCCGTTCCTAGTTAATTTACTCATTAGTCCCTCGTTTGGTTAGTATTTATAGCCCTGCCTTTCCCCTGTTTCTTTGTTCTGTCTTATGTTATTTGAAGAGATTGTGTTTTCTCGTTCTGTGTAGATTTATTAAAATACTCTGTTCATTTGCATACTTGACTCCTTCGTGCTCTATTGAGCTTCAAGTCCCAACAACCCGTGACAGAAGACAGAACCTTTAAAACAGAAGGAAGACTGCGGCTGAGGACAAGCTGTGGGGTTTGCGGCAGGCCAGTCGGAAGTTGGAGCGGTATGTGGAAGATTTCCTCGAGCTCGTTAACCAGCTGAGCTGGCCCAACGCTGCTCTTGGTGCGTGCTTTCAGCTGGGGCTGGACGGCGAGATGATCTGGTGTGAACTTCCTGTATATGATTTTCCCCTGATTGAGCTAATTAGTCTTGTTCTTTATTTAAACAGATCAAATTATGAGATTTAAGAAATAAAGGAAATGTTTCAGTCTCGTTGCCCAATCCCCTCTGAGGCACGCCGCGTCTCGCAAGCTCACACCACGCCAGGAACCCCCACATATCGCACCAACGGCTCGGACCGCCTGCCCAGCCCTAACTACCCCCGTATCCTCCTAAGCTCCACCATTGTCCTCAGCCAAGAAACGCCGTCCGCAGCGAAGTCAAGCCCGCCGCCGTTTGCGGCTCACTCAAGCCCGCTGGGCTCTCCGTTGTCAAGCCTGCCGGCTCCAGCCCCAGAGCTCCTGGATACGGCGCTACCCCTGGAGTTCTCGGCGCCTATCCTCACTCCAGAGCCCATTCCTCCAGTGCCCGCTCCTCCAGGGCCCCCTCCAGAGCCCGCTTCTCCAGAGCGCCCTCAAGAGCGCCCCCCCAGTATTCCTATTTTTCCCCAAGAAAATTGGGGGGGGGGGGGGTGGGCATATGCCCGTGGCTGAGACGACAAAGGCCACGGCAGATCTGCCATGGCCTCCTAAACTGTCTGATCCGCTATGGCCTCCCGAGCTCCCTGCTCCGCCGTGGCTCCGGGGACTGCTTGTCCCGCCATGGTCCTCGGAACTCCCTGATCTGCCCTGGAGGCCCTCCTTATCCCAGTCCTGCACCAGCCTCCAGGGCGCCCATCCCCCCTCCCCGGTGGAACTGTTACGGCGCGAGACGCGCCTTCCGGGAGGGGGGCGATATGTCACGTATGTTCGGTTTAGTTTTGAGTTTGTTTTCGTTGTTTTCCCTTCTACCTGCCCTGACCTAGTTTTCCTTAGTTCCCTGATTATCATTTGTATCACCTGTTCCTAGTTAATTTACTCCTTAGTCCCTCATTTGTTTAGTATTTATAACCCTGCCTTTCCCCTGTTTCTTTGTCCTGTCGTACGTTATTTGAAGAGGTTGTGTTTTCTCATTCTGTGTAGATTTATTAAAAGACTCATTTGCATACCTGACTCCTTTGTACTCTATTGAGCTTCAAGCCCCAACAACCCGTGACTATATATATATATATATATATATATATATATATATATATGAGTTAAGTTAGCG
>JAFVLL020001126.1:0-21717 GCA_021397915.2 Tor tambroides | reverse complement strand
CAAAAATTTTCTTCAAATTAAAAGCACTAGTATGAGTCTGCCTCTTTGGAGGAGGAAATATATTTCAAGGACCTCTTTCTCATTTGGTTCTTTGGCTTTCATCAAAGTGGCTTGATGAAAACACCTCCACAGAATAGACAGATTCAAATGCATCCAGTATTGATTTTCTCAACGAACCTATTTGCTTCATATGGGCAAATGCTTCTGCTTATCTCACTACCGGCTGGAAGGGTATATTTGTGGGCAGGGCATTGCAGAATAGTGCCAAGCATGAGGTTTAGATTTAATGCTTGTCGTTAAAGATTCTCCCTGCTTCTTGAGACAAATCACATTCTGTGTTTAATTCGTCTCAGTCTAAGATTGTCTTGTCCCTAAAAGTCACTGCAAACCCAGCTTGAAATGAGACCATAGACCTAGGTGTGTAAATATTCTATAAAATTCTAGAAGAATTGTTGTTATTATTATTATTATTAGTTTACTTTAGATTAACTGTGGTAGTTTTTAGATTAATTGTAGTTGTATTTTCACGTTAAAGACCTATTTGTGCAAAATACGCTAGAAAATATAGTTTATGATGGTGACGATGATGATTATGATATTAGCACTAGTAGTAGTAATAGTAGTAATAGTATCCTTTTCAATATCAATGTAATACATTTTTATTTAAGATTTAGGAATTTGTTCAAAATATGCTAGAAAATATGGAAAGATCCCCTTTCAGAATCATTAAAAATGTTAATTATTTTACCAAAATAAGAGGGATCACACAAAATGCATGTTATTGTTTATGTAGTGCTGACCTGAATAAGATATTTCACATAAAAGATGTTTACATATAGTCCACAATAGAAAATAATAGCTGAATTTACAAAAATACTGTGTTGTTACCTGAATGATCCACAGCTGTGTTGTTTTGTTTAGTGATTGTTGTTCAAGAGTCCCTTGTTTGTCCTGAACAGTTAACTGCCTGCTGTTCTTTAGAAAAATAATTCAGGTCCCACAAATTCTTTGGTTTTTCAGCATTTTTGTGTATTTGAACCCTTTCCAACAATGACTGTGTGATTTTGAGCCCCATCTTTTTACACTGAAGACAACTGAGGGACTCATATGCAACTATTACAGAAGGTTCAAATGCTCACTGATGCTCCAGAAGGAAAAACCATTCTGAAAGGGGGATGTAAACATTTGACTTTTGACTGATTTATTATAATATTATTGTTATAGTTTTTTGGAATAAATTATTGTTACAGTTATTAGAATTACTAGTATTAATAGTAGTAGTAGTTGGAGATTTTATTTTTATCATTACTTTTTTAGGGCAGCATCTTTTTTATTTATTAGGCTGAATGCTGATCTACCCACGTTGAGATAATATACAGTCAGCACAAGAAGAAATGCACACTAAAAAGGGGATTTCTCATTGCTAATAAGGGTATTTTGATGTGTGCTAAAGCACTAAATGGCAGTAGCAAAAAGCACACTTGTGATTTGGCATAATGTTAAAATAAGAGTATAAAATAATCTGACATAGTCTTGGTGTAGGTTGGAGCAGTAATCTGCAGTATTTGAGCTCTTCTCTTATATATTCTTTCTAATTACCACCTAAACTCTCACTTATGTAAACATTTACAACGATAATGAATAAAAACTGATTCTGAGCCATTTTCTCCTTCATAGTAAATATTCATAAGAGTTCAGTATCAAGTGTTAATGAGGAGGAATAGTGTTTCACTTTAACTCTATATTAGGATTTCTTATGCTGTTATTCCCACTGGACAGTCTCGACATCCCACCTTAAACCACTTCCAGCTGTTAGAAAAATGAATTAGATGTGACGTCATCATATAAGCGCTCTTCTAAGTCACACGCCACACAACTCTTGTGTAAAACGCTCTGATATTCCCAGGCCGCCCACGACCATGAGCCTCATAAATATTCATGTGGAGATGTGACATCTCATCAGCTTGCTGCTGAGGAACTGAATCTAGCTCTCATCTCTCTCAAATGCCCAGTTGCTGGTGGCTGGCAACTACAGCGCTTTTCAGATGCTAATACTGGATATATTTTGCTCACATCACAGACGGGTTGCCTCTGCATGTCAATCCGCAAGCAATTTTAGGAGTAAATTGTTTTGATTATGGGAGCCAGTGCTATTTATCGGGTAGTTCTCTTTGAAGCCTGGGTAATATTATAGAGAAAAACAAAGTTTGATGGGAGTTAGTGTCACTGTCATTATGCTAAGGTTACTACACCACAAATCAAAAATTGCTGCGGTTTACTCAAAAATATGTTGCCTACATTGTAATTGACTAATTAAAGCCTCATAAAATAACTCCTGTAAGTTGTTTAGCTGTTCATTAATAATAATAAAAAAACCTAAATAAAAACTAATACATTAAAACTACAACTTGGTCTCAAAAACGTACCTGTGAGAACTTTTTCACAAGTCACGAAATACGTACCGCCATGTACGTTTCGTGACATATTCGATGTGAAATGTTCACTGGGTGGCACTAAAAGAGCGTTCGTTTTTTTTCCCCGGAACAGATGAACGTACATATTGTACGTTTTATGTGACGTTGGTTTTGTAGGTGTCACCACAGTTCTGACTTGAAATGCCCATTGAGTGGCGCTATAAGTCTAATGCTCCATGACATTTTAAAATAACGTACAATATGCACTACACCTAAACCTACCTGATAGTATGAACAATAGCGAATGTGACGTAAAAACACAACTGCAAGCATGCCATTTTAGCTTCTTTTTTGATCTCTCATCTTTCAACTCTTTCATCGTGAGTCATGTTTTCGACAGGATTCGTACCCAAGGACTCCGCATCCTAAATCCAGTTCCATGCCGGCTGAGCTACCGAGCAAACTTGTTACATCCGGAGCTGTAATCATAACTGTGTACAAAACGATTACTCGTACTTAAAGTACTCACTGTTTTACCACCTCTAGTGTTAATTTCTGTTGGAAACTGCAGTGATATGTACTTATTGGTACGTATTTTGCATCTTGCAAAAAAGTTCCCAGAGGTACATTTTCTTCATGAGACCATAATCAGTACTGCAGGTGGTATTAGGGGGCGGGACATTCAAGCATCTGATTGGTCATTAGATTCTTTAGTATTTAGTATTTTGGTCCATTATTCATTATTAGAACTATAATATCAACTATATCAGAAATGAACTAAATAAGACTCTCATTTTGATTTCATGGTCTTTAAAGAAGGTACACTTCCATTCAAAAGTTTGAGGCCAGAAAGATTTAATTTTTTTTTTTTTTTTTTTTTTTTTTAAGAAAAACAGCAGTAAAAACTGTATTGTGAAATATTATTACAATTCAAATAACTATTTGCTATTTGAAAATGTTTTAATATGTAATTTATTCTTGTGATGGGAAATCTGAATTTTCAGCAGCCTTTATTACAGTTTTCAGTGTCACATGATCCTTCAGAAATCATTCTAATATGCTGACTCACTGCTCAAGCAACATTTTTGAATTACTACGTTGAAAACAGTTATGCGGCCTAATTTTCGGAGGAAATCTTGATACATTTTTAGGACACTATCATGAATAGAAAGCAAATATAAATATTTTTGCAATATTTTAAATGTCTCTGCTGTCACTATTGATACAATCAACGTGTCTTTGTTCTAATAAACGTATTAATTTCTTTAAAAAAAATCTGATCTTAACTTTTGAATGGTAGTTTATATTTTATGGTAGTTTTATGTGTTATGTGTGACTAAAAATGTGATTTTGCATTCTGTGGTTTTAAATCGACACTCTAAAAACTGATTTAGGCTCGCTGACATCCTGGTCAAACACCTCAGGCCATGTTTAATATGATATCACTGGATATTTAAAGCTGTTGTCATTTTCCCCCAAATGACTGAAAAAATTAATGAAACGTATTAGAAATACATTTTGTTCACATCATTTGCATGCGGTTGTTTCTGTTTAAAGTGCTTTGACCTTTACAGAGTTCATGGTAAATGGGTGAGGATTTTATTTATTTTTAGTTTTGATAGCTTAAATCTAATCATGTAGCCTGAGGCCTGCAACAAGAAATATTTTTTTGTGTGTGTGTGTGGCCTGGAGGAGCTTCTGACAGTTAATTTTGGCCCTGGCTAATGAAGGTGAATAAGTGAAGTTCAGAAAAGTGTCAAAAAACATTTGTAGTTGAAATGATTTTACTATTATGTAATCCTGTACCAAATAATATTAATTGAAATAGTTAATTTTTGTTAAAATTTACTCTTTTACACAATATTTGTATATTCTAATGTTGGTATTTTTAATATTAAAAATGCATGTTTTTGTTAATTGGAAAAATAATTATAAAATATAAATACTAGCTTAAATTACAAGAAAATTAGAAATGTTGCCTTGGCTAAAAACTGAAAATAAGTTTAAGTATTAAGATTACTAAAACTGAAATAAAAACAAAATAAGACTAAATACAAATATAAAAATGAATAAAAATGACAAAAGCACAAAATTACTAAAAGATTTATTAAAAATGAAAATTATAAAATGAAAATATAAAAATAAAATTTATTTTAATGAATTATTAATATAAATAAATACAATAATAGCATATAAATAATATATTATTTATAATGGTCCTCACAGCAAAAAATATTTTTGGAAGATGTGAATAAACACAGATTACTGGAGTCAAATTACTGCAGGCAAATGTGGCCCAAATCCGATTTTGCTGCTCACATGTGACCCATATCTGTTTTTCCCATGACAGTGTGAACAGCACAAACCACATGGAATCTAATCTTTCCAGTTCTGATTTGTGCCACTTCCATATGTGGTACTAAATTTGATACAAGTCAGATGTTTTGCAATGCGACCACAGTCTGAACGGTCATATTCATGCGACTTTTACGTCACTTTAAATTACAATTTGTCACGATTCTGCGCTCATGGGAGGCACTTCAAAGATTTTACATACCCAAAGTTATCAAAACAGTTGCAAAAGGTAGTCAGTGGAAGTATGTGTCAGATCTCTTAAGCATTACAGTGACAACTCTATATACAAGCAAAACATGAGGGCTCGTATCATAAAAATTTCAAAACTCTGCTCACTTCTGTCACATTCTTGTTTTTATTTTTAATATTACCTCTGCACAGTTTCGCTGGCTTCTTCAGCAGATCACATGACAAATAAACGCTTACTTTATGTCCTCTGTGTTTACTTCTGTATGTTGCCAAGTCCCCAGTTTTCTCTGTTGCCGCGGGTTGTTTTTCAACTTTGTGGGTGAAGCGACCCCATTAACGCGATATTTACCCCCCGGAACATGATAGGGCTAGTTTTGGACTAGTTTTGAGAAGCAATTGGCCAGATTTTGTTGTGAAAACCTGGTAACCTTGTTCTTTTGTGATCTGAGCAAAAATTGGAATAAGCACTAAGGCTCGCAGTGTGAATGTAGCCTTTGAAATACTGTTTCAGTCTTTAATTTGACATTTAATTTAACGTGTTACTTGCAGATTCTTTGTAATTATTTGCGAAATTTACTAGCAATTTCTGAGTGAAATTTGTTTCTATGCCAATTTTCGTTTATCATTTTGTTAGCTTAGCAACATGCTAACGGCAGACTCTTTTGAACTCAGTTGTGAGTTGAGTCTGTTATGCAGCTCAGTGGGTTTTTGAACAAAGCAAAGGTGTTAGACCTAAGTAAAAACCCAAATGAACATGATTTCACAAGCCAAAATGGATGCGATGTATGCTTCAGTCTGGAAACTGCCCCAGTGCTCACATCCACCTAAGCCATTTTCCAGGATAAAAAGAGAAAAGCACTATAACAGGGCTTTAGAACATTGCAATGTTTTCCGGAGGGGTCGTATTTCCATTTCTCCTTTTTCCTTTTGAATTCATCCCACCAGGTGCTTGTTATACAACATACCAGGGATGCCAGGTCATTCTGGGCTACTCTCATGAAATATTGACTCCCAACTGATTTGAGTGGATATTTTTTACCTAACTTTGAAAACAAGCCAGAACATATTAAAATATCTTATGCATATTTCATGCTGGTAATTTCAGCCTCCCTGTTGGAAGTTTTAGACTTCAAGACAGATTACGTGTAACTCATATCAGAGTACACAAGTATGCTGCTTAACAGTCCACCGACATGTTTTGGTTTCCTACCAGGCATTGAGGTTATGTTGGAGACACTGGATTTGGTGTAGATGCTTACAATTATGACAATCTCAGGTTGAAATATTTACTTAAATATTAAAAAACAAATGGCTTTTTTTATATACCATATAGATTTTAGATTCAGTTTAAACAGATATTCATCCTTGTACCACATTTAACAGTCTGAATTAAACATGTGAATTTCTTTCACAGTCTGTCTGAGGAAATTCCCCATTTGTAAATGATACTGAGCAATGGCAGCACTGCCTAGAAGGTGATGGTCTATCAAGTCAGTAGAGGGCCAAATGTCACCAGGAAAAAGTGTGACTTATAACACCCTTGCTCTTTTCAGATAAGTCTCAGGCAGGGAGGCAGGTAATTTAAACTTGCGGTCAAGCATGGCAATAACCTTTAGCATTATCAATGACACAAGTATTATTCACAAAGACAGACTGTCTGAGTGATGCACCTCCAGCATTATTAAAGTTGAGTGAGTGTCCTCACTTTCATATCATACAGATACTGAAACTGAAGAGCTGGAGACGAAAGAGTAGATTTTAAAAGAAAATTCACACAAAGACAGAAAGTTTTTGTTTGAAGTATGATGTTAGTTTTACCCAACAGGGATTAGCAAGGACTTCTGGGGATCTGACTTTTAATATTTTTAATACAGTTTAAATTAAACTAAATTCACTTCTTTAATAAAGAAATTAGAGGCCTAATAAGAACCCTGCTACTGACTAAATCATCAGTAATTCATCCACAAATGCTCGGCTTGATGTTTTTTATCTTCATTCTTTATTCCTCACTTATTTAAAGGTGCACTCAGTAATTATTTCCTCATTAAAAAAGTTTTACCTCTGGAGCTTTTGAAAAATTTGTTTAAAATCATGTAGACACATGAGGTGAAGGCACCAATGAGTAGGTTATTAAAAGCAGATTTGATTTAAATGGAGCAGGTCATATCATGGGAGTTGATTTTTGGAGATCAAATGACCAGCTGAATATTTCTCATTTTTATCTTGGTAACCTCCCTTTTATGTGACAATTTTCCTTTAATTAATAATGCTGGCTATGAATACATTTCTACAACAGGTAACTGAAATCTATTGTTGGGTGAGTGATGCTGCTAGTGAAACGTGAACAAAAGATACAGATAACTGATATAAAAAAGGACTGGTATTAGCAATTTTTTAAATCAAGTTTTAGAGGTGGGCGATGTGACCAAAATCTTATATCACAATATGAGTATATTTTATTTCATGGTAACAATATATTTCACAATATAGTTATTTTTGCTTTAAATGAGGTCTTTACGATATCAACGTTTTTGATACCATGGAAATTTCACTTCTTCGGTCAATATCACAAAAAACTAATCCAATATACAGTTACACATCTTTCTCAAATGTTTACTTTCACTTAAGACCTAAATTACCGTGTTTATGAGGATACTTGCAATTTACTGCCATTTTAAAAACACATGCAAACGATTTTAATGACTATGTAATACAGCAAAGTCACATGAGTGTGTAATCGGGATAGAGACGATAGTCCAAAATCTCTGCCGGTTGACAAATTTCTACCAGTTAATCGTGTCTACCGGTATATAGCCCACCCCTAAATTTTGCAACTGAGTTCTTGTACTTGACTGCATGTTCTGGTAATTGTCACACAATATTAGCACTGTTCCTTTTATTAGAATATGTTGACGACAGTTGAGTCAAACATTAGTAGAGCTGGTAAAGTGCTGTTACTTCTGCCGTCAGTCATTTGCTATGTCTTATTCAGGTGGTTTTGTATACTGTTGTTTTGTTTGCATTTTGTGCTCATTGCTCAGTAAAATGTTTTGGTCATAGGACATAGAATGTACTAGTCTTACATACAAAGTGATGTTAAACAACACAGGACACCATTAGCATTCATTGTATGCACAAAAAAAAGAAGACATTTTTCAAACAGGGTTTTTCACACTGTGCTAAACCCTGGGTTATTTTCGTTTTAAACCCACTTGTAACCCCAGGTAAAGGCATGTTTCACACTTCTAATTTAGAAGCAGGGGTAACACTGCTTTTGTGGTGTTAACCTTGCATTGCGGAGCCAAATTTGTACAGCGTGAAACGATGCAGTGTTAGAATGTTCCAGCTACATGCTTAGCAAAAGACATCCAATCGCATGCCCTTATATTCATGTTCTCTGTGTAAAGTATGAGCAGTGTGAAACGTTAAGCAAGATATCCTGTGGTTTTAGAATTAACTATTCCAAGTATGAAAATCCCTAAAATGTCTTCTTTTTTTTCGACAGATGAAAATCATGCAGGTTTGGAACAACTTGATGCTGAGTAAATGATTACAGTTTTAATGTTAAGGGCATGAACTGTCCATTTGATGTGCTTCATACAGTATTTTAAAGATGACTTGGAATGGCTTCAGTCTATGGTAACACCACCAAAAGTGAACATTAAGCCATTTTTGATATAAATAAAAAAAAGCAATGGAAAGAAAACACCTGGTGACCTTCAGTCTATAGTCTCTGTATGCAAAGAATAAAATGTTGATTCACAAGCATGATAGAAGTTGCTTTTGGAATGCTTATATATTAAAGCATGAAAAATGTACTGTGTGTGAGAGAAAGGAGAGCTGCTGAAGCAAAACAAATTAGGCTGTTTGAAGTTCACTTGTCACAAAATTCTCTCAGGTACACTTGTCATTTTATAAATATATTTGGTAATTTGCAGAGTGGGAGTGTCAATTGAATGGTCTATGCTAAAGCTGCATGACTGTGTGCTCCTTTCATCACTCCCACTAACAGGTTAGGCCTCTGATCTTATGAAACCTGTGAGAGTAGCAAGGTATTTATAATAGTGTGAAATGGTTCATGTGCTACACTGTTACAGTAAGTGAGCCTGAAACATTTCGGTCATCCATGTACAGTATGGTGTTTTGTAATATTCATTTGTTACCACAGTGTTTCCACAGTGGTTTTAGACTTTATATGTCTAAATACTGTATCTGCTTAGATACATGAAGTTTCACACTTGAAGTTTCACACTTTTTGTCTGTTTTACTCCATCTTATGCTATATATCCATAAAGTGGATATTTTTAGATTTAGCTGTGTTGTTGGTTGTTCATACTGGTACGCAGCTGGCTACTGCATTGCAGCGTCACCGGACAGCCTCAAGCTGCCTCTTGTACGGTCACAGACGCATTTGCATGTCATAGTCACTTTTTGTCCTATAGCTCTGTAGAGACTGCATATTAGGGCATTTCATTCTGTTTGGACTGCAGATTTCACACATGCTGAGAAGTCATGTCACTCTTCATCATTTTAATTATATTCTCAATATGACTAACCATTTCTTTAGGGGTATTCTTTTAATTAGCAAAAACGAATGGGCACCCATTTAAAGACAGAATGGTTCCTAGTTAAACAAAAGAGTTACATATTTTACATTTACATATATTGTATGCTTTTGGCAATAACTTTCTTTGTTTTAATCACTACAAGTGAAGACTTTTCTCCAGATATTCTGGCAGAAAACTGTCCTCTCATATCAAAAGCCACCAACATATCTGTTTTGAACTGTTTTCACTTGTAAAAAGTGCTTGATCTGTACATATTTCTCTGTTGATGTAGACTAGGTGACTTTTCACTAGAGAAAACAATATTATGGATATAGGACTTTTTGATTAAATCTGAGAGTGCATAGACACAACTAACATGTTCAAGGCCCAGAAAGGTAGTAAGGATTTCTTTAAAATATTCCATGTGACAGTGGTTCAACCTTAATTTTATGAAGCTACGAGAATACAAAGCTATGAGGGTGAGAAATTAATGACAGAATTTTCATTTTTGGGTGAACTATCTCTTTAATTATGAATTTTGTTTATTGTAAACATGCAAATTTTCGAAGGTAATGAACTGGAGTCCATTACTTGTGGATTATTGTGATGTTTTTTTCAGCTGTTTGAACTCTCATTCTGATGGCACCCATTCAACTGCACAGAATCCATTGATGTGTAAGAGATGCAATGCTAAATTTCTCCAAATTTGTTCCGATGATGAAATAAACTCATCTACATCTTGGACGGCCTGAGGGTGGGTAACTTTTCTGCAAATTTTCAATTTTAGGTGAACCATTCCTTTTATTAATTTAAATCAAACTATTAATGATTTCTGTAAATATGCATTTTTTAATATGATTCCATCCACTTGCAGACATACCTGTATTTGGAGATTTGTCTGAACTTTTCTGATTATTCTGCAGTAATTTAGCATATATTATTATTAATTTGACACAAAAAAACTTGTGAAAATAGGTTTTGGACACCACACTGTTTACAGAGCAAAGAAAATGAATGCTAATACTCAGTTGCACTGTACATTAACTTGATAGCATTATAATCTCCCTTGTCTCTGTCCACTATTGAATATTATGCTATTAGAACTCAGTCTGACAGCCATCAATCACATTTGCAGTTCAGCACCTATATTACCTAGAGAACCAACCCGTCACTGCCTTAAAAAGGGGTTTCTTTGAACATCTGCCACAAAGTTCACTGCATCTTTGATCTTCTCTGTGCAGTATAGATAATCTGCCAATAACTTGACTTTCTAAAACAGAGCCTGTTTGCACAAATCCATGCTCATTTCAATTAAGCTATAGTGTTTATATCCTGCAGGCCTGCTTCATTGGCGCATACCCTGAATCAATATGTTCTCACTTCAGGAAACAAATTTTTCACAGCATACTTTTATTCTAGAGATTCCCATCCCTGTCCATCAATATGTCACCATGAGGCTGAAGCCAGCTCTAATTAGCAGTGAAGCTTTAGCTGGGCTGTTCCTGTCCTCAAGTGAAAGCCACATATTAAAGTTTCATCTTCATCTCAACTCTTATGCCACAATCTCTCACTATAATCAATGCATAGTGTTTATTCAGGGGGGAAAAAAAATCTAATTAAAAAAATCAATGCATGCATTTGGAGGAAATCATTCTTTTAAAACATTAGCTGTACTGCCACTCTAACAAAGCAAATCAGCATGTGCACATTATAATTCCTTGCATGAATAACCATTGACACACTTCCGTTCAAAGCGAAGGGAATCTCCTCAAGTACCACCAGTGTGCAGCGCCCACCTGAGTGAACGGCATCCATAATGTACTAGAACGCTGACTACACAGCAGGTATTGGAGAGAAGACTGTTACGTGTGGATTATTAGGAAGCCATGATGGATAGGCACTAATAGGAGTAATTTGACTGGAGGTTTTCGCTCAGGCAGCGCCCTGGGATTTTAATGGCCACAGGCAGGATCTCAGTTTAACATCTCATCTGAAGGATAGTGGCTTTTTATACACATATTTTATACAGTGTTTCTGTCAATTCTGGACCGTGAGGGAACTCCATGCAGACTGGAGAGTGAGCACCACCTGCTGGACCCTTAAACACTTGAGCATGTTTTTTTTTTTTTTTTTTTGTAGAAACTGACCAGGCTCAACCCTAACTGGTTCAGACTCAGAGTTCAGAGCTGTAGGGTGAATTGTTTTCACAAAAAAAAAGAGCAAAAAGACAGCACACTGCACCAATACCCTCAAACTTGATATTAATAGTAGAAAAACGTTTCAACCGTTTTGATCTTCAGTCAAAAAGATGAAAGTCTTTGAATACAGAAATATGAATAGTTTTCCCACACACAAATAAGTATGCATTATTTAAATGCCTATGTAGTCATAGTGAAATTCAGCTTTAAGACAAATATGTTATCTTGTTTGGTTATACTTTTCAAATAGAAGATCAAACATATTCATATAGAGTGGAGTATCTCTTGCTTTTAATTACTTTATTTTAATGTGACACTCCACTGACAAATTAGTGCTATTCAACACAGATTTGGAATGGGCTCGAAAAAAAAAAAAAGTCATGTAATACTTGTGAGGTAATACTGCCACCCAGAGTCCATCTGTGCCTACCTTCCTATGTAATTTGTCATAAAATGTTATGCACTTTATATGAAACCAGGAATGCTTGTTATATACAGTATGCTATTTTTATTTGTATAATTTATTAAGAATAACAGTATGCTATTTGTTGATATTTTAGATTTAGAGTTTGGTTGCTCTATTTTCAAGGTACTAACATATTCCTGTTTTATTTTTTGTTGTTGTTTTTAAATTTACACATTTTAATTTATTATTATTTTATTTTCACTTGCAAGGGGTGACAATTATATCATTGATATTGAATTGATATTAAATACATTGAAAATATTTGAGGACCGGAGCTGTCAAACAAATATTAGGGATTTATTTATTTATTTATTTATTTAGAAGTCACTTATGCTCACTAAAGCATGATTTATTTAATTAAATATGCAGCAAAAACAGTAATATTGTGTCATGATCCTTCAGAAATGTGTAATATGGTGATATGGTGCTCATATATATATATATATATATATAAATATATATATATATATATATATATATAGTACTGTGCAAAAGTCTTAGGCCACAAGTATTTTCACCAACAAAAAAATGGTTTGAAATCAGTTATTTCTATCTTTTTCTGTAGTGTGTCAGCAGGAAATATCAGTTTGCATTTACAAACATTATTTTTGCCATTAATTGTAATAATCCAGTTAGATTTTTGTTTGCACAAGGAGTCTGACAACAGCCAGTGCTCCACACAGAGATCTGATCTCATTATCATCCAGTCTGTCTGGAATGAGATGAAGAAACAGAACAAACTGAGACAGACTAAATCCAGAAGAACTGTAGCAACGTCTCCAAGATGCTTCAAGAGACCTACCTGCAAAGCTACAGTACTGTGAAAAGTTTTAGGCACTTAGGTAAAAATGCTGTAAAGTGAGGATGCTTTCGGAAATAATGCCATAAATAGATTTTCTTTATCAATTAACTTCTATTAACTAAATTAAATCAACAATTGGTGTGAGCACACTATGCATTTAAAACAGCTTTTGCCCCATGTGCACTTGCACATAGTTTTTCAGGTAGCTTTGCAGGTAGGTTTCTTGAAGCATCTTGGAGACGTTACCACGATTCTTCTGGATTTAGTCTGTCTCAGTTTGTTCTGTTTCTTCATGTCATTCCAGACAGACTGGATGATGGTGAGATCAGATCTCTGTGTGGAGCACTGGCTGTTGTCAGATTCCTTGTGCAAACAAAAATCTCACTGGATTATTACAATTAATGGCAAAAATAATGTTTGTAAATATAAACTGTTATTTCCTACTGACACACTACAGAAAAAGATAGAAATAACTGACTTAAAACCATTTTTTGTTGGTGAAAATACTAGTGACCTAAGACTTTTGCACAGTAGTGTGTATATATATATATATATATATATATATATATATATATACACTGAACAAAATTATAAACACAACACTTTTGTTTTTGCCCCCACTTTTCATGAGCTGAACTCAAAGATCTAGGACTTTTTCTATGTACACAAAAGGCCTATTTCTCTCAAATATTGTTCACAAATCTGTCTAAATCCGTGTTAGTGAGCACTTCTCCTTTGCCGAGATAATCCATCCACCTCACAGGTGTGGCATATCAAGATGCTGATTAGACAGCATGATTATTGCACAGGTGTGCCTTAGGCTGGCCACAATAAAAGGCCACTCTAAAATGTGCAGTTTTATCACACAGCACAATGCCACAGATGTCGCAAGTTTTGAGGGAGCATGCAATTGGCATGCTGATTGCAGGAATGTCCACCAGAGCTGTTGCCCATGAATTAAATGTTCATTTCTCTACCATAAGCCATCTCCAAAGGCATTTCAGAGAATTTGGCAGTGCATCCAACCACCTCACAACCGCAGACCACGTGTAACCACACCATCCCAGGACCTCCACATCCAGCATCTTCACCTCCAAGATCATCTGAGACCAGCCACCCAGACAGCTACTGCAACAATCGGTTTGCATAACCAAAGAATTTCTGCACAAACTGTCAGAAACAGTCTCAGGGAAGCTCATCTGCATGCTCGTCGTCTTCATCGGGGTCTCGACCTGACTGCAGTTCGTCGTCGTAACCGACTTGAATGGGCAAATGTTCACGTTTGATGGCGTCTGGCACTTTAGAGAGGTGTTCTCTTCACGGATGAATCCCGGTTTTCACTGTACAGGGCAGATGGCAGACAGCGTGTATGGCATCGTGTGGGTGAGCGGTTTGCTGATGTCAATGTTGTGGATCGAGTGGCCCATGGTGGCGGTGGGGTTATGGTATGGGCAGGCGTATGTTATGGACAACGAACACAGGTGCATTTTATTGATGGCATTTTGAATGCACAGAGATACCGTGACGAGATCCTGAGGCCCATTGTTGTGCCATTCATCCACGACCATCACCTCATGTTGCAGCATGATAATGCACGGCCCCATGTTGCAAGGATCTGTACACAATTCCTGGAAGCTGAAAACATCCCAGTTCTTGCATGGCCAGCATACTCACCGGACATGTCACCCATTGAGCATGTTTGGGATGCTCTGGATCGGCGTATACGACAGCGTGTTCCAGTTCCTGCCAATATCCAGCAACTTCGCACAGCCATTGAAGAGGAGTGGACAACCTGATCAACTCTATGCGAAGGAGATGTGTTGCACTGCGTGAGGAGAATGGTGGTCACACCAGATACTGACTGGTTTTCGGCTAAGGTATCCCTGTTTTTGATGTTTTTTTAATTATTATTATTCATTTATTTTCACAAGGTGGACAAACTCTGGTAAACAACATGAAAAAGAAGTAAGCTAATTAAATAATAATGACAAATGGAGCTACAGGTGAATTTATGTAGGTTGATTAGCAGTTGCAAGTAACCTGTATTCAACACTGTTAAACAAATTCACAAATGACAGGTATTGCACCATCCATGGATTCCCAGATCACCACACATCAACAACAATGAGCTGTCATGGGAAGATCTAGAGAACACTGTGCAAGGAAATTTCCTCCTCTTTCATCTCTCAAAGAACTGCAGGCGTTTCCTCTTGTGAAATATCCACTACACAGTTCTGAATTTTGTGACAGAATTCCATACCATTGCCAAACATTGTTTGATGTTTCTGAGAAACAACCTTGTGAATGAATGTTTTAGTGTTGGAGATTCATTTCATTTTCTTTTACAGTTTCATTTACATTTAATTTTTGCGAGCATTTAATTTTGGAAGACACAGTTCAACCAAAAATGACAATTCTGTCATCATTCACTTTCTATAAGAATATTGAAATCTGAGAATATTAAAGTTTTGTTTTGTTTTGTCATCATTGTTTATAATTACATGGAAAAGAGTGGCCATGATATTTTTTAAAGGTGAAATGTTTCTAATTTGTTATCTTCCTCTAAATTACTTTTTGTATGGTATATTACTCATTCACAATCCACGAAAATCAATAATCACAAACAACCAACATATATAAAGTTGCAGGAAAATGATATTTACGCTCCTTTTTTACCACATTAAACTCCATTACTTGAAGTCAGTGTCTCCCACTCACTTTAAAAGTTGCTTAACCTTCATCATTTTGCAAATGAAAACTTGCAAGTCCCCGTCTATGATTATAGCATTCTGCTGGGAGGTGCAGCTTGTACTGAAAGTTTGTGAAGGACACTTCATACAGCGAGCTGAAGTGTTTTATTTATGGAGCATCGTTTGAAAGAGTGTGAGGTCCATCCCTCCTACAGCACCTCAATTACTGCATGTTTCTCAAATACTCTGCCTACAGTGCATGCTGTACGGCACAACTGTCATCCACAGATATTACAAATGATCCTACTCTAAAAGGTTTCATCAAATGTTGCATTGCTTTGAAATGAGTGGTCATTTGGATTTCAAGAGCAATCCACAATACGGAGCGCCATATAATCAGACATAGTGGTACAGTATGTTTGTGTAATCCATTAATGGATATTACGCAACATGTTCTGTGTCTTTGTACAGTAGACTTCTTATGGAAGCCTGTTTCCTCCACTGAATAAAAAATAAATAAAAAAAAAAATCAGGCAATTGCAACTTTTTATACCAAAATTGAGATTTTTCTTAGAATTACAATATATAAACTCAGAATTCAGACTTTTTTCTTTTTCAATTTTTTCCAATTTCGAGCTTCTGACTTTTTTTTTTTTTTTTTTTTGCAAAGTTCTGAATTTACATCTCACAATTCTGACTTTTTTCATTTTTTCTGCCACAGAATAAAAAAATAAAAAGGTAAGTGAGACTTTTTTATCTTTACGTACGAAACAGGCTTCCATACTTATAGTTAACTTTTACAAATTTTGTTTGAAAAAATAAATAAATATATATATATATATATATATATATACGTAATGACATATCACACATGCCATTAGGACTTATAATTTGGATATATTTCCATCAAAGCATGACCGTTCTATAGTGTAAATTAAAAAGTGAGATATATTGTTAAAAAATAATAATAAAAAATCAACCACACAGAATATAGCCCAAATCTTCAGTAACATTCCTTACAAAATGCAAATTTGCTAGACTTTCATTGTAAATTATGAAATGTGCCACACTATTTATATGCCTCATAAGGTAAAGTGTAGCTAACTGCTATTTCTAAAAATGATTTTGCTAACAAGCTAGTTGACAACATGTTAATTGCTCACTAAGATAGAGTAAAGTGGGAGAGCAACATTTATTGCCTGTGCACATGACCAGTGATGCTGTTGGATATAAAAGAAAGATCAGTACGTCCAGACTGAATCTATGGACTTTATCTCCACCTGTCACAGAAGCGGTATTTTTAGGCAACATCTGTGGGATGAACATGCAAATGGTGGATAATATGTAGAACTTTGTTTGGGGTGTTTTTCATAAATCTGCTGAGCTCTCCACTGAGTGCTGTGGGCGCAGATTCTGTGTGGGCCTGTTGATCGATTTAGCTGCCCAATTTTGTAGGCTGATCCACCTTCTGTACTGCGCAGACCATAAAGAACAAGGCCATTATTGCTTGTGAGCTCAATTCAGTGAATCAATCACCTCTTCTGCATCATTTATACATGAAGCCTCGTTCACACTGACAGCGATTTGATTGCTGGAGGTCACAAGGTTACTGTGCTGGATGCTCCAGCATTATTGGTGGGTTGCATAACCACCCAAATCTAATTTCAAATGAAATGTATTAACAGGAAAAAAATAAAATTTTATTCCATTTTGACAGTGAATCAGTGTTGTTGCCTCAAAAATGAGCATTTTGCAGAAAAAAAACATTTGTAGAACAACTGCACAAAAATGACAGTGCTGCATAATACATCATATCATAAACAAGATTGCACAAATCAAACTCGTTCTGAATGCCAACAATCTCTGACTCGGTTTCCCATGGTGTTATTATATTGCTGCATGTGGGTAGAAACAAATCATACAGGACAGTGAAATCACTCACAGCAACATTATCTTCTCCATCTTGCTGACACTTGACTGGTGTCTCCCAGGAGATGGATCACTGGAGCGCAACTCTTCATTCCTGTTAGTATTCATTGCATTGAGTAACTGCACATGAAGTTAAACTTTTATCTATTTTGTTGTGTTGTTGGACACAGCCACGTCCTGTCACTGATACTTATGCTACTGGAAATCATCTGGTCTCATTGAAAATGAATGAGTCCTGGTCACTTTGTCACTGCAGATAGATGTCAGTGTGAACACTGCTTCAGGCTCCAGGGATGGTAACCTACGTTCACATCCTGGAAAAGGGGCGTGAACTGAATTGCTGTGGTTTCCCATCACCATGACCTCTTGTGTATTATTGAGAAGATAAACTGTGAAAAAACAGAATAGAGTGATCCTGCAATACTGAAGACTGCAATTTCAAGAGCACAGTCTTAGAAATGAATTTCTAGGCTCCTAGATTGTTTTGGTATGTAGCAGTTATTTTTTACAACACTTATTAATGTGTAGGAATGATTTACTGTTTTAATTATTTACATTTAATTGATATATTCTCCTTATCAACACTTAAACATAAGCAATGATAAACCTAGAAATAACCTAATTTGTTTCAATATATGAGGCTGTATTCTGGTTTTTAATTCAGTTTTCTTGAAAAGAAAGACCTTATTTTTCATCACGGAAGTAAGACTTCAGTTTTATTAGCTTCCATTTATTAAGCCAGGCTCATTTCATTTGGTGTGCAACCAACTTAACAAAGTGTAGTAAACAGTTAAAACAGTTTGTGCTACAAAATACTGTGTGTTTATGATATGATATGAAATACCAGTTCTGTCATAACAACTGTCGGAGAGTTTTGCAGGGTAATGTATATGACAATGTTAATATTTTTTGTCTTGGCGGAATAGATTTGCTCCGCTGCTGCTGCTGTACATCCACAGACAAGCTGCTGTGAGCATGTGGAAAATACTGCTGCTGCACATATAACAAATATGAAATAACCCGTGTATAACATATATGAAGTTACCCCATAGCAGAACTATACAGGTGGAGCTGGGGAAGCTGAAGGGCTTCTGAAGCGTCCCGCAACTGCTACAGCAAGCACTAAGTATTTGAAATGTCGAGCAGCAAGCTCATTGGCTGCTTTTGAAAAGAATTCAATCAGCTGCTTCATGTGAATAATATTGTGATTATATCAGATTGAGTTACAACCTATTAACCTGCGCCATCTAGAGTTTCAGTTTCAAGCATAATCCTAACTCTTTTTGCACAGCTAAAATAACTGGAAGCATCTGATCCCAGAAGCCTTAAACATTCAAGTGTAAAATACTATTTGCGCCTATTTGTTTCAGGTTTGAATCAGGTCTCTTCTAATAGAGTAGAGTCACAAAAAAACTAGGATCCTAGAAATGCAGTCCTGAAACTGAAGTCTCCGGTTTGCAGGATTAAACTATTGCAAATGACAGATGAGCAAATCTGTGTCTCATTTCAAAGACTGTGCACATTTGTCAGCCGCATTCATCTCATTTAAAAAAGTAAACATTGCAAAGGAAGACAGAAATTACAGTAATTTACAATTTATAGTAGTTATTTTTCTTAGACATCCTCAACGCTGTAAGCGTCTGACAATTGTAACCTCAATTCGACAATTCAAAAACCTTCGAAAAGCTACAATTTCTACGTTTTTCAGGAAACAGTCAGAATTAGCTAATTAATATCTCAAATGATGGATTTTGCTATTTCAGTAGCAAGTTATGTCGCTGTATGGGAAACTTTTTTTTTTTTTTTTTGCAAATCCTACAAATCCTACATTTACCACAGCAATGTAACTGCTTGTAGTATTTTAATTAAAGTATGCATTATTCTACCTCAAAAGTCTGATTATTGGAACAGAATGATTTTGTGCATGTTGTTTCTTTCTGTGACAAACCGTCACAAATAATATGAAAGAATATTTGATTAAAAGATTTCTCACCGTGTTCTGTGCTGGCTGTCAATACAGAATAACCACATTTAAACTTAAGTTGACAGCACAAAGGAATTATTCCACAAAACAACATCAACGGTTTAAATTAAACATTTGCAAAATATCTGCATTAAACATACAGTAAGTGCTCTAGACAATGCAGAACATATTACGTTTCTACTGGGGGAATTCAAATTAATTCTCACAGCTAAGATTGGCCAGTCCAGGCCAAAACAGTTCCAGATTTTGACAGGCCACAATGGAAAAAGATTTTGCTTTAGAAGATCCCCAACAGAGAACCCTGGTTGTCTGTCTCTCAGCAAATGTCACCTAACATCAGTGAACCTTCAGTTCTTGGCCTTTGTGAGTGGTAGAGATGTAATGAAACCTAAAAAAAAATGTAAATTAGCAGAAAACGTTAGGCAGCCATAAGTGCATTCATATTTTTTATTAAAATATATACTTAAAAAATGTGAATATAAAACACTTTGACAACATTCATTCACACAAGCTCAGTGTACTGCAGCATTCCTGTTTGATTTCAGTGTAATCTGCAGTTTTGCAAATTAAGCAAACTTCACACAAGCAAATGAAGTTGAATTGAACTACATCTCATACAGATGTAGAAATACTCCCCTGTTCCTCTGTAAGCTTTCAGAGCTGTAATGATAATGCTGCAATTATGTTTCAACAAGGGAGCACTTCACAAGATGTGTAGAGAGGCCGAGTCTGTGATGAAACATTTCTCCACTCACATTTAAATGTAGACAATATAACTGAAATCCCTCTATGTAAAGTCCTTTAAAGAGACAGTTCAGCCAAAAATGAACATTCTGATTCTTTACTCACCGTAACATCGTTCCAAACCTGTATAACATACTTTCTTCTGTGGAACATACATTTTTAAGACTTTCCTAATTGCTCTGTTCCATACAATCACCATGAATGAGAACTGAAGCTTTCAAGATTCAAAAAAGAAGCAAAAGCACCATAAAAGAAACCATACATAACTCATGCACAATATTCTAAGACTTCTGAAGTCAAACAATAGCTTTGTGTGAGATATATATGCAGAAATTTAAACATTATTCACAAATAATCTTTCCTTCATTGAGCCAGTGACTAGACTTTGGGAAGCGGATCAATTTAATTTGTGAATGAATCATTCAAACCAATGACTCAAATGTATGCTCACACAAAGCATCAAATGACTTGACATGAAAGACATGACATATAGTTCACAAGTTCTATGGAGCACTTCTATGATATTTTTTTATAATGTTTTTGCATATTTTCTGAAGCTTAAAGGTTCAGTTCTCATTCACTGTAACTGAATAAAAAAAGAGAATCAAAATATCTCCTTTTGTGTTTCAACAAAGAAAGAAAGTAATTTGGAGAAATCATTTTGACTGATTATTTCTAACATCATGGAACCAAGAATGTAGCACAACGTAATTTGTGATGCAGGATACGCCACCATCATCAAGGAAGAGGAACAGGGAAGAGTCCTTTACAATCTGTTACAAGACGAAGGCTGTCTTGTCACTGTCCATGTATTTAAAGTCACAAAATCCTCCTTTCATTTTGCTCCTCAGTTTTTTTCTTTCTTATGAACAATAACAAAATCACCATCACTTTTCCTATTAACACAAAATCACCTTACCACAACACTGTCCACAAAAAAATCCCTCATAAATGTGAAGTTCAGCTTGTGTTGGTATAAAACAAAAGAAAGAGGACTTGTGAAGTATCCTTTTTTCTTTCTTTCAAGTTATGCCTCAGAGTGCAGAGCAAGATCCGAGTGTACATACAGAGAATATGAATATCATTGAACGGCAGCCTAGTTGGCAACTCCCGTATCCTTCCCGATGTACATGTCAGCGAGCTTTTTAAACTGCGGGCCCCAGTTAGAGAGGTAATCATATTCATGGTCTCCCTCAGTCACAGAGGACTCCAGAGAGCTCAGTGACTCAGCAATTGATCCATTGCCCTCATAAGCATAAGTGGCGAGAGAGTCATAGGGAGGCGCGAAAGGGTCTGTGTCGTTTTCTTGCAGTCTGCTAATAATGAAGTCTCTGACATCCGCGCACTCCTTCATGGGTGAAGGTCTGTGATAGGGAAACAGCATCTCGGGGATGATGTC
>JAFVLL020001125.1:11440-42887 GCA_021397915.2 Tor tambroides | reverse complement strand
CAGTTAATTCTAAAATCTAATCTAAATATTTATTATTAATTATAACCAGTTATAATTAATGAGAAATATTCCCCTTTCGAGCTAATTTGCTACAATTCATTGGGGGGGAGCAATTTATTTAGCCAATTAAATATTTTAGAGCAGATGCAGTTATTATTATTATTATTATTATTATTATAATAAATTCAAATTTTTCTGCATTTTAATTGAATTAAAAATTTATTTACTTAACTTTTCCAGACCTAAGAAAGACAATTTTAAAATTTTACTGATTGATTTGGAGACACTGTTATAAAAAAAGCAGTTCAACATACTGAAATTCACTTATTCCTGTGTGAAGGTGTGTGAAAGAACAGTATATATATATATATATATATATATATATATTTAGATTCTGTTAGTTTCACACAGTTACCAACTGGGAACACCTTCACTTCCCCCAGTACCAAAACCATACCTTGCCAAACTAATATAATACCAGAAACAAAAAGAAAAGAAGAAAAGAAAAAAAAATGTTTGCAGGCTAAACAGATGTTCATACTGGCTAAAATGCTTCCATTTTCATGGGCAGTACTACTTACAGGAACCACACATTTTACTGCTTTGGGTTAATGATCCCCTGTGTTTCTCTTTAAAGCGTCTCATGTCTAAAATCGATTTGTGTTAAGGAGGTTTAGGATTGTGTGCACCAGAGGCTCATTAACCCTGTTTAAACCCTCTGGAGATGCCACAAACAAGCCAGTCTGAAGCAGCCAGCAGCCGCTCTCCCTCAGGCCCACGCTGGCCAGATTACAGGTGGTTAGGGCAACAGAGACTGGAACTGGACGGAAAACCCTTCAGGACTACAGCAGGCATGTGTGTTGCTGAAATTAGACAGTCTGCTTGAGATAATTTGCCAGTTTGGGAGTTTAAACCACACAAAATGTGATTTCAACGTGCCTGGAGGTTTCACATTACAAATGACACACAGCTATGCTTGTCTGCAGTAGTCAGACTTACGTTTTTGACTATGGACATTAAGTCTGCTATATAAATGTATATTTACAGTATGTAAAATCTATCTATATCTAAAATATAAAATTTTCTATAGAATTTAATAAAAATTTTATTATAAAAATAAATTTCTTTGTCTTTTCCACACCATTGAATACACATATTGATATGTATTTAGTCTGAAATATTAAAAAACTAAAAATAAATAATACAGTCAGTACCATATTGGTTATCCTTTAATATGTGCGTTTTATTTATTTAATTATCTTTTTTTTACTGAACAAAATACTTTTAAATGTAATCTTTAGCAAATCTCAAAACGAATATAAATTTTTCATACTGTATATTATAATGTGATGGATAAATTTACTTGTAGCATTTAATTTTAGTATTTGTATGTTTGTTGATTTTTTTATTTAAAAATGCAATTTAAATTTTAATAACAGCCATAACATGCAAATAATTATTTAATAATGATTCAAATAATGATATAGTAGAGTCTACAAAAGTTTGTACAGACCTTTGACTGCATGAACCTTGCCAGTATTTTGACTTCTTTGGATACAGCCCTTGTAAAGACTAAGTAAAGCCAGCAGTAAAGCCAGCCAATCAGAATGAGGCTTGCAAACTTAAGAATGCTCATGCTGTTCTTGCAGCCAGTATGCATCAGTAGGTCTTTAAATCTGAATACAGATACACAGAAGTTAATATGAGCTATTTATATTCCCGCTTGCATGCCAATGCAGCAGGAAACGGACAAACAAAAGGAGAGAAAACAGGAGGAAAGGAGCAAAGAGAGGATGCTGAGTGTGTAAGGTTCAGTTTTGCCGTACTGCATGACGGTAAAAAGCAGAGGAGATTGAATTTAATTTAAATGCAAATGTGTAGAGCGGGCTGCAGTGGAGACGCAACGTGCCATGGAGAAATACTGTACAGACTGGACGACAGCGCAAACGGCTCTATCACCCGAGCGGCGCTCGGATGATATGCATAAGCTTCGCATTACACATGCAGCAGGGGTGATAAAGAGAAGCAGCCATGTGTTTTAATCACTGCGACTGCTCGCGAACATAACCGCACTGCCGGGTACAGTATGCTGACTGCAGTGTAAGAGCACCAGAGCTGCATCCTAATTCACATTCTAACTGTACTGTATATAAGATTAGGATTCATAGTGCACTAAAAATAGTACAGAAAAGGCGACTGGATGGTATTTCTGGTAGATTTGCAGGCATTTGGGAATTATTTGGGCTAATATTGACTAAAAGCTCACTGAAAAAGACTTTGCGATGGTTCTCTTTCGACTTTTCCAGTAACCGCTCTTTTTCGGTAACAATAACAGTGTCTGAATCTAAAAATAAAGATCCCACTCCTGTTCAAGTATTCATCAAACCACTCTTGCACAAACTGTTGCATTCAATTCAATTCAGTTTAAACAAATTTGTTAACTTGCATGTTTGAGGCCTAGTGATTACAAAGGTAATTTATTAGTTAGATGCTAATGCTACATACAAATGCAAATGGTACACGAAAAAATTACACGCAAATTAGCGTAGTCGCAAATAATCAGAGCCGATGCTCATCATGTGCGGGTGATCTACTTATGACACAGAAACAATATAGTTTAAGACATGATTTTTTTGGACGTTAAATAATAGCGCAAACACCAGTAATTTGATGAGTGCAATCGTAAGTAAACCGCGTTGCATGATTCATATTAATACTTTCCTCCCATAAATTTTGTGTCTGAAAGAGAAACTCCTACAAATGCATATTCAATAAGGTCAGGCGCAAAAATAACTGTGTACACACCTTTTCAGCCCTAATTCGTCACTGTGCGTCTTTAGTAAATCCTGACAGTACTATTTAAATGACAAAAGAGGGTTTGCGCTGGTGCAAGCTGTTAGTAAATCTGGCCCTATGATTAAAAACTGCAATTTTGTTGTGAAAGACAGTCTAAAGGGCAAAGAATGAAAGCTGTTAGTTTGTAAACTCTGATTGAGAAACACCGAACTGCATTAGAGGACAACAAAGAGCAACTGAAATTATCTGACAGCACGCTGCCGACCTTTCAAATCCAAAATCTTAATTTGCGACAAATTAATGCAGTCGAATTAGAATGTTTATCTGCCAGCCAGTTAGGCCTATTTGACACCTAATCAGGCAGATCCTCATTGTGCATTCACTGGACAAAGAAAATCAGGGAGTGTGTGAAAGATTTGGGCGCTCTGTAAAAAGAGAACAGCACAAACCAGAGAGTCCATTGACATTTTTACACAATAATTGAAGTGTTGTTAAAAACATTCAGCCGTTTCATGTGTAATGGAGTCTTGTGAAGTCTCCAATTGCTGCAGTGTTGGATGTAAAATGACAGTTAATCCCATTAGATTAGAGAAAGTGAGCAGGAAGCAGGTCTGAAGAGGGATTAACCTCAGCGGTCCAGTGGCAGGAGTTTAATCTCCACACCAGACGCGCACATGGACATACTTTAAGGGACCGATACACACACACATTTTTTTCTGTACCAGTTTAATATGCAGAGACAACTATACATACAGCGGTTCATTTCCCTAAAACATTTCTCACTTCCCCAGATAGCTTGACACAGCAACTTTGGCTCAACCAATGGCTTGAGTTTGGGGGCGGGACTCTCTATTTATTGACCAATGGAAGATGGAGGGAGTGTTTGGGAAACCTGTTCAACACATTGATTATTTTTCAAGCTTTAGTTTTAGTTAACAGTAACAACACTGCAGTGTACAAAAACAAAAAAAAAAAATCTTTCATTTAAAAATTCCTGACATCAACTAAGCCAAAGAGACAAACCTAGTGAAAAACTTCTTTTTTTTTTAAATGGCCTAATTTTTTTGCTGATCTAAACTAGTTTTCCCAGTCTGGTCAGGGTGGTTTTACAGGGGTTATGGACACCTTTCCGTATATCAGGCCAAAAGACCAGCTGGACACTCAAATAAACCCACTAAACACCAGCTTGGCCAGACAGAGAGACCATCTTAAAACAACTAAACCCAACTAGCTAGGGCTGGGCGATATATCTTGTGCGATATGCATGTGCAGCTCGTCACAAGCTACGCAATATCGCTTTCATTATCGCAGATGAATCGCCTTCGATAATGAACGCGATATTGCGTAGCTTGTCAGTGAACTACGGCTCTGTGTACTAAATGCCGCTCCATTTGAAAACAGGTGATGGAGATTTACCGCTAATCAAGGAACCGGCTTTATTGACGAGATGCGCATGCATATCGCACGAGATGTATCGCCCAGCCCTACAACTAGCTAAGACCTACGAATGACCCTAGGCTGGTTTAAACTAACCTTTTTCAAGCAGGGTAATAATAATGAATAACAAATAAATAAAAAACTTTTCTAAAATACTGCAAATTGTTAAAGCAATTTAATGTTGGTTATCATGCAATACCCAAAATCCCAGTCAATAATGGTTGTACCTTTTTTGTTTTGTTTTGTTTGCTTTATTTTCATTTATAATGTCCACTTTTCACAATCTACAATCAAGTCCTGCCTTAATTTTTTTTGT
Organism: Tor tambroides; assembly: GCA_021397915.2. NCBI lineage: Eukaryota > Metazoa > Chordata > Actinopteri > Cypriniformes > Cyprinidae > Tor > Tor tambroides. Next base: position 38,338 of record JAFVLL020001125.1, on the reverse strand, counting down.
CTTTTGACCATCCCAATTCACTCGGAAATACATCATCTGAGTAATATGGGCTGCGAATGCTGTCTGAAGACTGTAAAATCAAAGGTTAAAACTCCATACGTAAAATGTCTTCATAAAGATCAAGCTTTTCTTTAAAGGTCAGGTCAGGCCAGAGCAATACTTCTCAGCCACATAACTCTCTATGATCTCATGCTTGAGGCATCAGCAGACATAAGTAATAGAGCTCAGAATGAGCTGTGGTATGGATGAGCAGTTCCTCCTAATTGAGGGAGCTGAGGCGCAGAGGCCTGTCTGACGGGGAGGATGTGAATACAGTACTGTTTGTGCTTACAGCAGCATTCGTGCATTGGATTTTAATGACCAGGGAAACACAAAGTCCCTCTTTTATTCACCCGCTCACTCTGTTTTCCCCTCTTTTTACCTCCATCCCACAATGCAACACTCTATGGCCCAGCAAATATTTCGCTAGTAACCAAGATCACCATCTGACAGTATATTTTCCCTATTTTTGGTTTTAGTTTTAATATTTTAGTGTCCATGCTAACCTTATAATCACAATCAAGATCATTAAATAATGTCAACTAGTTAATTTTTTTTTTTTTTTTGCTTTTAGTTTAAATATTTTTAGCGTCACTGCTTTAAAGAGGGGAGAGATGCAACGTCTCTGAGAGGGGTTTAGCATGCTAATGTCTAACATACTAATGGTGCATTCACAACCAACATCAACCACACCTAGAGATGCAGACTAGTTTATTTCCCCCTATTTTTGTTTTAGTTTGAATATTTTTTGAATGACTTCTCTGAGAGGGTTTTAGCATGCTAACATGCCAACAGTGTATTCAAAACCAATGCCAACCACAACCAGTGATGTTGACTAGTTTATTTTCCCCTATATTTTTGTTTTAGTTTTTTAGCATCACTACTTTAAAGAGGATGACTTAATCAACAAAACTTTTCTGAGATGGTTTTAGCATGCTAACATGCTAACAGTGTATTCAAAACCAATACAAACCACAACAAGTGATGTTGAGTCGACTAGTTTATTTTCCCCTATATTTTTGTTTTAGTTTTTAGCATCACTACTTTAAAGAGGATGAATTAATCAACAACTTTTCTGAGAGGGTTTTAGCATGCTAACATGCTAATAGTGTATTCAAAACCAATACAATCCACAACAAGTGATATCGACTAGTTTATTTCCCCTATTTTTCTTTTAGTTTTTAGCATTATTATTATATTATTATTATATCATCACTACTTTAAAGAGGATGAATTAATCAACAACTTCTATGAGAGGGTTTTAACATGCTAACGGCTAACATGAATATTTTTAAGAAAGTGTGTCAAGTTACAAATGTTTCCTTTTTAAAACGTAACTTCTACGTATGTTCGGTTGCAGTCTGTTGCCTTCTTCCTTAAGACCGACTGGTCAGAAAATCAACCCACTGACTACTCAATTATGAAAAAAGTGACTTTGCACCTACCATACCCATTTCTTCTATTCTTTTTCTTTGAAGGGTAACATGCGAAGCACATTGATTGGCTAATGAGCTGTAAAGCTTACACGATTGGTCGAATGACCTTTAAGCACACGAAAACTAGCCGTGAGCACTTTAGTTTCTTCTGCTTGACGTCACCCTTCCAATCTCTCTCAGTAACTCAATATTTTTTTTCATATGGCATAAAATCTTTTCCGTGAAATGCTAAATACCATGTGGCGTGTCTGCCTTGCTACAGTGGACGGAATGTAGAGAGCCAATCACCACAGACATAACAGGTTTTTACTGCCAGGATTACTAGCCAACACAACCCACACAGTGAACGTAATGAGGTCTAGTATACGTGCGTGTACAATGTGTCCACAAATCTTCCTGATCTCCTGCGTTCTGGGGCTACTTTATCGGTCTACATGGATTTGCTTGGAACAGCACTAATTTGTTCATTTTTCATTACTAGTATTGGTGGTTTTCAGGTCACTGAGGGACGTCGGTCCAGTGGCTGATGCCGATTGGTGTCCAGTCAACAACTAGCCACCTCAGGAGCCAAATCCAGTCCAGCCATAGCAGGTACAATTCAAACAACCCCAAGGCCACCATTGTCACGGCAACTCGCCGTTATCCATCTCAGATCCATTTATAACCAGCGCCTCGCAACCAGGGGACAACTGGAAATGAACCAGAGCCTGCCAGTTACCTAGCAACTATGGAGCGAGTGCTGGTGCTATGCGTAAAAATCCAGCAGGCCTCTGAGGCAATGTAAAGGAGGATATACAGCAGTGCACCGGACCAATGCTGTGAGGTTTGACTGTGAGTGAGGACGTGATGAGCCAATGAGGGGATGCGTCACATTTCTGCCTTTACCAACGATAATAAGGGAATGCAGCGGCGTGAATCCTGCTCTATGCGGGGATCAGAAGGAATCAAGAGAAAAAGTCAGCCTCCCATATAAAGACGAGGAGGAAAAAAAGATGTCATGACAGTTTCTCTCGTTTCTCTCTCACTTTCTACACGCGCTCTCACTCTTTCTCTCACACACTCCTACTCATTCTTGCACACAAACCCACAGACATGCCAGACCAAGAATAAAACTGTGGAACATGCAGAAAAAAAATCATGCAGTATGGAACATTTAGTGAGAACAATGAGATTTGACTGAACAGTAAAAGTGTGCAAAATTACATATTGTCAAAATTGATTAGTCGGTGGGTTGCGTGAAAAAATGAGTCAACTTATCACCTGTTAGGAAACAAACAGGCTGACTCGATCACATACACTTCTTATATAAGCTGCAATCTTGCTTTAAAAGCAATTCTAGATATTACAGATTACAAACTATACATATATATATTTATTATTTATATATTTGTCATATACTCACTACCTTTAAAAAGTTCGTAATCAGACAAACTGCATTTATTTGATTAAAGATAGACAAAATGTGATTTTTGCCATTTAAAATAATCATTTTCTAATTTAATATATTTAAAATGTAATTTATTCCTATGATGCAAAGTTGAATTCTCCAGTCTTCATTGTCACATGATCCTTCAGAAATTATTCTAATACGCTGATTTGCTGCTCATTTCTTCTTATTTTCAATGTTGAAAACAGTTGTGCTGTTTAATATTTCTGTGAAGACGTGATATATGATGAACAAAGTTCACAAAAAAACCTCACCCCAAACTGTAACAGTACTGTATATAAGTTTGATATATTTCTTGGACAACCGTCATGAGCCGTCTCCACTGAATAGGCCACTAAACTTTCCATATAAATGCCACTTTCCATATAAATGAAAAAGAAATGCAATTCCTTAATCCAATATATTTCAAATCAGTAAAGCATGCATGCAACGCATAGTACATCAAATCCATTCCAAAGTAATCTCATAAAGTGATCATCTGAAATAGGCTTGCTTCTGGTGTTAAGAATCTAGTTTAAGTCAGCGCTCGCCGCTGTCGACAGTGACATAAGGACCAACAGCAGGCAGATCAACGGCATTAGACCGGCAGCCCTGTCACATCCTGCACAGCACCAGGCCGCTGATTGGATCCAAGCTTCAAAACACCACAGGATAAAACAGCAGAGGGCCCGGAAGTGTCCTCGCATGACGCCTGCACCCTACACGGAACGATAGATCTTGCTTTTATGTAAGTGAAAAGTCTTAACTGCACAAAGTCTTATGCTGGAGTGGCTCGAAAATGCCAATGTCTGTGACAGTGAACAGAATAATACAAGTGAGACATGAGACATGACTACTGTACCCTGATAATGTGGTGTAAAATCACTAGCTAAGACGACAGGAGGAGATTTAGGCTCAACTGACTGATGTCAGGTCTGATATGACTGTAGTGTTGAATCATCTGATCTGTGCAGACGCTGCAGTCAAGGGCTGCATGTGTAAAACAGCAGAAAACCTCTTCCTTCAAAACCAATATGAAGCAGAATTTAAAAATCTATTTTAGTTGCGCAACATGGGACGTTTCTGACTGAAACGGGATCTCAAGTTGACTTAAAATTCTCTTTGTTCATCTACACAATTAAAAATGAATAAATTAATCAAGATTTAATCAGCTGCACAGAAACTTGAACACTAAACACTCCAAACAAAACTCTGAGGACAACTTGGACTTTCCAAAGTAGTTGTTTGGTCTATTTATTTTAAGAAGCACTGTGTATTCCTCCTTACAAACTGCAGATTTGATGCTTCAAATTTAATAAACATCAGTGCAATGCCATAAGAAAGCAAAATAACTTGCTCTCTGGCTGGACTGTGCAGCCATAGCTGAATAATTGATCAAAAGATAAATGCAATATAGGTTGCTGTGAGTACACACACACAAACAGGCAAAAATGGAATATAAGCTCTGTACTTGACACTGGAAGTGAAACTGCGAAGACGCCACAGCCAATTCACAGCCAATCAGAACATATTTGAAATTTCTCATAGTTTTCAGTGCATATAAACAGCATTAAATGAACTTTCTTCTCCTTATTTTGACTTTGTCTTTACAGCACTGGATACTAGCTAGTGAAGGGTTTGGTACTTAGCCAATCATCTTAGATCACGATGCCAATGTCATTTATCTGCAGCTAAAATAAATAAATAAATAAATCAGCAATTTTAAAATCACAAATTCTAGTCGTGAGTCATGCTTGTAACTTGGTTTATATTCACCTATCAGTTGTAGTCGGTGTAAAATTAACCAGTTAAACTATTCTAGAATTGACCTGAATCCATAAGTGTGCATTTTCAGGCCACACTGCAGTGCTGTACCCTCGGACTCATTACTGCTAATTGTTGTAAGGTGTGTGAAACTAGAGCATCAGCAAACAACTTCTTTCTTCATTCCACTGACGGGAAAACCATCTGGAACTGTAGTGAACTACATAAAAGCCCCACCCCGGTAAAAACTGGCCCCAAAAAAATCCCAAATATCTAGCCTCCGGCAAAGTTAAGAAGGAAGAAAAGCTCTGTGAGAACATTTTGGCGCACCCTCCGAGACTTCAAAGCTTATTGGCAGCTTTATTTGTGTTATGAGAAAGCTTACACCTCAAGCTCCATCCACATGTGGACGGTGTAGCTGTGAGATTACGTCTAATACACCAGGGCTGATCCATAGCACAGTGGGTCCCACTTTCATTATGCAACACCGCCTCACTGCTGTTCCCTTCTGATCCTCTCTGACTCTCTCACTGCTGACTGCAGAACTGAACTAATGCAGCCTAATGGAGACGTCTGCCTGCCTCTTCATCCCAAGGCATAGTCATCCTCACCGCTGTGCCATCTACAGATTACCTGAGCTGTGACGTTAACACTTCGGCCTTAGAAAGTCCTAGAGGCAAGCATACACGTGAACACAACGACGAGGAATGTATGATGTATTATAGGGTAAAAATGATATGAATGTATCACAGAAAGTGTATATAAGTTCTATAAAGTAACCATTAATGTTGTTCATAATTTTTTAGGTATGCACCATGTGTGTGTGTGTGTGTATTTCAATACAAAATACATAAACTATATTTAGAATTTTTTTTAATAAAATAAAAAAAATATTTTAAAATAAATAAACATTAAAAGCATATTTACATATATAATTGATAAAATAATATAAATATCAAATACATTTATTTATATATAAATCACAATAAACAAAGAATTAAAAATATAAAATATAATACAATAACATTATTAAACAAATAATATACATTAAAAGTGTATATACATATATAATTGATAAAATAATATAAAATACATTTATTTATAAATAAAATCACAATAAACAAAATATATTTATTTACAAAATAAATCATAAAACAAAAATGTACGAAATGTATGAAATATGGATATTCTTGTTAAGTTTTGCAAATATTACATTAATTTATAGTCATTTTAAAGATTAACTTTAAAATTAGCATGCACAATAAAATATTCAATACTGTTTGATGAAAAAAATGAAATGTGAAAAATAAAACAAAAACTAATATCGGCCGATAACTGTCACTGTATGGTTCCGATATAATACAACTCTAAATATTTTTTTCCTTGACTATTTTATTTTAATTGTTGTTTTAGTGTGACAAATTATTTTTTTTTACAATACCAATATTCCATGTAGCTCAATTAATATGTGCTCATAAAAGCCGCATGCACGATAATTCCAAAAACAATTCTCCTGGGAAACCGACATGTCCTGCGGTATGAAAAGCAATGTTCTGTCCAAAACTATTTGAAATGTCAACCTACCACATACACAAACTCAAACTAATGCATAAACCACTGCATGTTCACATACGCACATCACATGAACAGAGCAGCGTATAATCGAGCGCGATGCGTAAAATCACTAAAGTAATAAAGAAACTACAGTTTGGTGCACAGTAGATGGGGATGACAGATCACTCACTGACAGACACATAAAAGCAACAGCAAATGTTTAGCTGAAAAAGCGGGTGAAAAAGCAGGAAACAGCGGCTGGTACTGCAGCAAGTGGAGAACAAAAGCTTTAACAGTGCATTAATCTAAAAAACAACTAGAGGCAGCACAATCCCTACTAATCCACCTTCTGCTCCACTCTTCCTCTAGTGCCAGTGACTTACCCCGAGTTTGGCCGCTTATCCGCACAGTCAAGTCCTCCGTCCCCAAACATCCAAGAGCCCTTGCGAGGGTCCTGACCTGCTTTGACAAGCCACCTCAACTCTCTGGCTCATCTACAGAGCATAAAAGCTCAAACCTACATGCATATTTCTACGAGAATGAAGATTTTTTTTTTCACTCTCCAGTCTCCTCACGCTATCAAACGGCAGCGGTTTGTACTCCAGCAGCAACGCTCTGTGTCTGAACACGTCACCCTCCTCCTCTCGCTCCTCGTTTGCGCTCTCTGCCTGGTTACTATGGATACCCTGCTCCCATCCAGCGAGGAGCAGCCGCGTTCGCGTGCCGTAGCGGGAGTGCAGCGCAGGTGACCGTTTCCTCGGCTCGTGAAGCAGCGCTAGTGCGAGACGGGAGACTGAACGTCCTTAACTCACTCTCTGCTTTCTCCGCCTCACTCTCTCGTATCTGGTTCCCCTCCCTCTCTCTCTCTCTTTCTTTCTCTCTCTCTCCGAAGCTTCATTGTTTAACGTGAGTTCCAGAGCTCAGCTGCTGCACACTGCAGTGAGATTGCGATACATTCATCCTGGTCTCATCTGTACCTTGTTTAAAACATCTTAAGCCCGGCTGACAACGTTTCAGAGTTGGCTGTTCGGAAACATGACTGTCATCCAACAAACACCAACAGGATTAACAAGCTGATCCAGCGTTGAAGTTGTTGTTTGTTGGGGCAGTGGGAAATAGCCTTAATTCAACTGGCTTATGGTCTGTCTTACACTTTAAGGCTGGTAGTCATACACCAACATGACAGTTATGGCTCTCGACATTCAAAATGTGTGAGGGATAATATACATGTACAGCGCCCTCCACTAATATTGGCACCCTTGGTAAATCTGAGCAAAGGTGGCTGTGAAAATAAATCTGCATTGTTTATCCTTTTGATCTTTCATTCAAAAAATTCACAAAATTCTAACCTATCATTGAAGTAAAACAATTGAAAGTGAGGAGAAAATCTCATGATAAAATAAATGTTTTTCTCCAATCTCTTCAGGCTGGGAAAAACTCAGGGCTGCTATCTTGGGAAAAGGACATTGCCATAATTGGGTGCCAATAATTGTGGCCAATATGAACTAGAGAAAGCATTTATTTCACAATGAGATTTACCCCCCACTTTCAATTATTTTACTTCAATGATAGGTTAGAATTTTGTGAATTTTTTGAATGAAAGATCAAAAGGATAAACAATGCAGATTTATTTTCACAGCCACCTTTGCTCATATTTATCAAGGGTGCCAATATTAGTGGAGGGCACTGTATGTACATATACTGTAGGTTATATAAAGACGCCTGACAGAAATAGATTCTGCAGCAGCGCTCCTTACTTGACTCACTAGCACAAAAAAAATTAGCATCAAAATGTGCATTCACAATGTTTCTGTACCTATTGGTTATCGGCAAATAATTAGAGTTTTGTGTCATTATCTATTGGTATCAATTGACCAATATTTAATGCTTATACTCATTTTCCACTATTTAGACAGTGCTCATACTAATTTCCACTATTTTATCAAGATCTCTTTGCTTAGAATACCTCTAATGCTTAAGTTAAACGTTAACACTAAGTTAAATCTTTACCAAATTTTAATTGACTTCATGTTTCTATACTATATATTTTAATGTTGTGATGGCTACATTTACTTGGAGCATTTAAAACAATTCAGTTTATAGTTATGATGTGGTTTTTTTTGGACATAATAAATGTTTATATTGGATATTTACTGGTTATTGGCCAAAACTTTGAAAAATTATTGATATAGTACATCAGCTTGAAGCATGATGAATTTTTACCCAAGATTGAAGGCATCCGCCAAAAGTGTGAAAAAATGAATATTCATCTTTTGTTTCATTACAGGCTGTGAGAGTGTATGCACAAATTATGTACCTACTCATGTGTGGCAAATATATACTACCATTCAAAAGTTTTGGACCGATAATATTTTTTTATTTTGAAAGAAATGAAGACTATCAAATAATTTCCACAACAATATTAAGCAGCACAATTGTTTTCAACACTGATTATAAAAATAAATATTTCTTGAGTACAAAATTAGTATTTTACAAAGATTTCTGAAGGATCATGTGACCCTAAGGACTGGAGAAATGGCTGCTGAAAATTCAACATTGCTATCACAGGAATAAATTATATTTTAAAATATATCCAAATAGAAAACTGATATTTTAAACTGTAATAATATTTTAGAATATTACAATTTTTTACTACATTTTTGATCAAGTAAATACAACTCTGGTGAGCATAAGAGACTTCTTTCAAAATCTTACCAATCTCAAACTTTTGATCAGTAGTATAAAACAAAGTCACCCAGTCATTATCACGAAATAAATCAGTTAATAAATAAAAACAGTTTTAACGCAAAACAGATACACTTATTACATGGCTTAAAAAAAACGGTTGTCTTGGTCAATGGTCAATTATACAGTTCGGTGATCATTACACAAAAATATCTGACCGCAAAATCACCAATCAGAATCCAGTATTCCACCGAGCCGTGTAATAAATACATTTTACTGTTTGAAACCTAAGCCTCCTCCATGAGCGTCACGCTTAATCTATTTTTATGAGGGTGCTCGGTGGCCGTCCTTAAGAAACAGGCCTCTCTCATGGGCCGCTGGGGCGTGAGGGGCCACTGGATCATCTTGATACCCATCAGCAGGATCTGTACTGGGGGAATAATCTCAGCTCCCCATCCACTGCGAGAACAACACTCACATGGTCACGGGCCAAAAATGTGTGTCAGTATGCGTCAATTCAACACATGAACCCACAGGCCTACCCACCCACATGCGTACATATACAACACACACACACTTACATATACAGAACAGCCCTCAATGTGTCTTTTGGTATTAAAGCAAATGTTTTATCATCGTTGAGGTGTGAGGGAGTGTAATACAGGTGCCAAAAGGAAAGAACAGATAGACAGAAAAAAAAAATGGGGAAACCGTGTGTGTGTGTGTGTTTGATGGGCCTGCTGTGTTAACGAAGGCAGTAGCCATCTGCTAGTGCAAGAAAAGACAATTTGCAATCTGTGTGTTTGGAGAGGTGACAGGAAGTAATGAAAACAGGAATGCAACACAAAGGACAAGGAAACGCATTATAACACACACACAGAGTCTGCGAATCGTAAGTGTCGGACCACGCACAACTTAAAGGATACATGCCCTTACACACTTACTCACGCACAAACACGTCAGTTTTGAATCATTCGTACCTCAAGCAAGCTGTCTCTATGGTAACTACCGCCAGCAGTCATGGCAACCGGGTAACAGTTGTCAAAAAACCGAGCTAAACTATTATTACGAGCTAAATGACTTCTGACCGCCTACCAACATGGCCCGAGCACGGCAAACATAAACCAGCGGCTGCCGAGAAACACAACTTGGCACAGCATGTGACAAGTAAGAGCAAGTGCTATTTAAATACATTAAATGCAATGGTAACAATCAGAGCTGCGCTAAAAATACAGACCGTACAAGTCGTAAAATGTCATTTTAAGCAATTTACGTGTTTCTTTCTTGTATCCAAAAGCATTCACGTAAATGAATGGAGACTGGCCTTATTCAAGGTCCAACAGAAAACCACCGCGGCTCAAACCAGACATTTTTGGGATTAAAAAAAAACAATCAAAATAGCTTTATCGTAATATGAGCGTGCTTTAAAAAGCCACAGAAAAAGCCATGAGCGGCCAAATGATCCATTTGGTTTAAAACTATTCCAGACTGGTTTGGACACAGTTCGTTTGGAGCTTAAGCTCATGATGTTCAATCTACATCTAAGTGATAAAGTCATTAAAAATCAATTAATATGAAATAATGAAGGTAACGTATGAAAATGAATGTGAGAAAAGTAAAATTAATATTTTAATATTAATAAATTAAATATAATAAATAAAAATAAATTAAATCATTTCATATAGATCGATAGATATGCATTACATAGACTGCCGTTCAAAAGTTTGGGATCAGTAAGATTTTTAGTGTTTTTTTAATGGAGTCTCTTATGCTCATCAAGGCTGTATTTATTTAATCAAAATACAAAAAAAACCCCAATAATATTATGAAATATTATTGCAATTTCTAATATTGGTTTCCTATTTTAATATACTTTAAAATAGAATTTATTTATTAGAATAAATCAGCATATTAGAATGATTTCTGAAGGATCATGTGACACTGAAGACTGGAGTAATGATCCTGAAAATTCAGCTTTGCTTCACAGGAATAAATTATATTTTAAAGTATATTACAATTGAATATGTTATTTTAAATTGCAATAATATTTCAGAATATTCTGTATTTTGGATCAAATACATACATCCTTGATGAGCATAAGAAACATACATACATACATACATACATACATATATAAATTGAACATAATGAATCTATTAAAATCAGCAGATTTAAGTATTATTGCAAAAATCCATTCACAAGTCCATTTTCATGAAAGATTTTCTTTTTTTTACAGTGATGGTCATGTTCGTATGTGTGTGAGAGAGCAATCACTGAGCTGCTTGGGAATGCAGACATGTTGAGCCCTGTTATGAATATTATCAGATGAATGCCTGTGGTAACCCTGAGGCCGGACACATACACGCAAGCCTACCACTCACTAATGTGCTGTATACACACTCATATACAGGCTCTTACATGCATGGAATGACACTGTTGAGACATACAAGAAACATACAAACACGAAAGCTTTGACGACTGACATCAGCTGCCTTTGTTTAAAGAGGCTGTTTGCTTTACGTCAATGTCTCTGCTTGCTCACACTGAATTACTCTGCTTCTCCTTTGGGAGGCAAAACCTGTGTCAGAACTGTTAAGAATCAAAATACGGTCTTAATTATCATTTCATATCATTGTCATTTCTTAATATTCACAACGAAACTAGCGTTACTTAGAAGTCACCAGCCTGTTTTTCCAGATTTCTGAAAAGTAAACTGAGAAAAACAATTAATTGTCATTTCTGCCAGCTGAAAGCTAATGTAATTCATGCCAGGTCCATGTAAAAATAAATGTGTGCTTAGAAAAAGAAAACAGGGCTGAAAGTGACATTACACAGTTTATATAGATGTAATATTACGTAATGTGTCCAACATAGCTTGCAAATCCAAGTTACCAAACAGAGATACTTTTACCGTTTTCATATATTGATATATTTAATACATAGTATATTTATGTATAATATTATAAATGGACATTTAAAATAAATGGACATTTAGCTGACGCTTTTATCCAAAGCGACTTACAGTTGCTATATATGTCAGAGGTCGCACGCCTCTGGAGCAACTAGGGGTTAAGTGTCTTGCTCAGGGACACATTGGTGTCACACAGTGGATTCGAACCCGGGTCTATATTATCAATATCTTGGCAAAACAAACCTTCTTTATCACACCAGTGTTTTATTTTAAATAGTACATCTTGAAATAGTTAACTGGCCAAAAAAAAAAAAAAAAGAGTGATGGAGCCACCTAGTGAACAGAAGGTGTATTACAGCTTGAGAAACAGCTGTAAATAAAGGCCGAGAAGTGGGATTTTGGAATAAAATGAATAATGGACTGGTTTCAGTCGATCCAACTGCGAGGTCAAGCTGATTCAGGTGACATATTGGATCATCAAGAGGGTTTGCATTGATTCAAATTTTATTCTTTAAGAACAGAATCACGCAAACAGCAGTGACATGAGAGACAGTAAGCAAATAAATATATAGTGATATGACAAATACCGTAATATTCGATATACAGTATAGTGACATTATATATAGACATTTAGTACATTCAAAAGTTTGGGGTTAGTAAGATTTTTCTAAAGAAATTAAATACTTTTATTCAGTAAGGTTGCATTTAATTGTTCAAAAGTTACAGTAAGGACATTATAATGTTACCAAAGATTTTTATTTTAAAGAAATGCTATTCTTTTGAACTTTCTATTCATCAAAGAATCCTGAAAAAAATCTAAAATATTAAGTATCACAACTGTTTTCAACACTGGTGATGATAAGAAATGTTTCACAAGCAAAAAATGATCATATTAGAAAGATCTGAAGGTTCATGTGACACCAAGGACTGAAAATTCAGCTTTGCCATTAACAGAATAAATAACATTTTAAAATATATTAAAACAGTTATTTTAAATTGCAAGAATATTTCCGTTTTCTTTTCAAATAAATGCAGCCTTGGATACTTCTTTTTAAAAACTTATTAGGTGCATAATTTGGTATAAAATGAACGTTGACCTTATTAAGCCACAGTGTGCTTGTGTAATTGTGTTTGTGAACAGCAATAACACACATCTCGTCACTGTCTTGTCCAGCAGCCCTGGCATCTGTTGCCCTGAGCGTTTATGAGCTGATTTAATCTGGCTCCCTCCACAGATGCTATCGCTCCCATTGCCCTCTTTCTCTCTTCTCCCCTGCCTCTCTTCACACTGTCGCTTCTCAATCTCTGGACCAAACTGCTACTGCTGTGCTATCGGTCACCATGTTTCATTTCAAGGATGACAATCTCTAGGAAACCTGAAAACAAGGCAGTATTCTGTCCTGTCTCCCTCAGTGGCTTTCTCCCCCTTCCTCCTCTTGGCTTCAGACGAGGGCACTGCTGTGTGCTACACTGCATAAAGTGTCTTCTCTTTCACTCTGAGAGTCTCTCTCAGTCTCATTTACAGCAGAGAGTTCAGGACAGCGACCCGGGAGACAGAGGCCCTCTGTGATCTGTCTGAAGCGAGGCTCATTAGGGGAAGTTCAGAATGTCCCATTCTGTGAACAGCTCAACCACTCTCTCACACACACAGAGTCAAATAAGATCCTTCTCTGCATATCCACCTGCTTTTCGCTCTTTTCAGATAGTCTGAGCTTGTGTTAAAGGGATAGTTTTTCACACAATAATAAATGTTTTGTGTTAATTTACTAAACCTGTATGACTTTCAATTAAACACAACAGGAGACATTTTGAAGAATGTGCTTCCATTTAAGTGAATAGGGTTGCAGGCTACTTAAAAGTATCGTCCATATGAATTGTGTGCTGTATCAAGTCTTTTGAAGGTAGCTTTCTGTGAGGAACAGACCATAAGTTATTCATCAAAAATGTTTCTTTTACTTGCATTCATAGATTTGACATAAATATGATCAGTGACTAATTGCATGTGGAAAACTGTTATCTTAGTATTATTTATTTACTATTATAGTATTTATTTTGTTGTTGATTTAAAGTTTCATTTAAATGTGCTTTTGTCATTTTTATTCGTTTTTTTTTATATTTATATTTAGTTAGATTTCATTTATTTTTATTTCAGTTTTAGTAATTTTAGTACTTAGACTTTTTTTTTTTTTTACTTAATATTTATATGTGACCCTGGACCACAAAACCAGTAGCACGGGTATATTTGTAGCAAATAGCCAACAATACATTGCATGGGTCAAAAGTATCGATTTTTCTTTTATGCCAAAAATCATTAAGATATTAGGTAAAGATCATGTTCCAAGAAGATATTTTGTAAATTTCCTACCATAAATATATCCAAACCTAATTTTTGATTAGTAATATGCATTGCCAAGAATTTCATTTGGACAACTTTAAAGGCAATTTTCTCAATATTTTGATTTTTTTGCACCCTCAGATTCCAGATTTTCAAATAGTTGTATCTCAGCCAAATATTGTCCTATCCTAATGGAAAGCTTTTTTACTCAGCTTAATAATATGTATAAATAAATGTATAATTTCTGGTTTTGTGGTCCAGGGTCACATATTTTATTTAGTCATCTTTAGTTCAATTAACCCTGTGGTGTCAGAGGATGTTTTGGGGCCCAGGAGAATTTTTGACATGCCCTGACATTTAATGGCACAAACTGTGTTAGAATAGCATGTGAGCAGCATGAATGTACATCTTTGCGTTTTTGAGAAAACAACGTTTAAGCGTTGTTAGTGAAAAACTAAAATATTTAAAAAAAAATTTTTTAAACTAAGTCACTGAAAGCGCATTGTTTTGTTGTTATTCTGACTATACACAAATAACACTAAACCCTTTGCAGTTTCAAACGATACCTTATTCATATTTGTACAATCAAAAATGGAGTATTTGTAGCTAAGTTGTAGGTTTTAGTGATTTTATTATGTGCTTTTGTCATTTTTATTAGTTTTTTTCCAATATTTATATTATATATAGAAATTACATTTATATAGAAAAAATGAGCTTTGACCCCAGAGGGTTAATGAAAAGAATTTTTTAATAGTTTTAAATAACACTGGTAGAAACGCAAATGAGATATGAGAGTTTATCAACACACAAATTTATCATATGGCTTCAGAACACTTGGAATAGAGAGTACCATTAATTATTTATTTTTTTGGAGCTTGACAGCTGCAAAATGAATACACTTGAGTGCTCTAGTGTATTAAAGATGGTTCAAGTGTACTACAAGTGGTAACTAAATACATTTATTTAATACAGAGATAGTATGTTAAAAGTGCATTTTAGTTCATATTCATGGTGTCTCAAAATAGCACAGTTGAGTACACTTAGATGATCTTAAGTTTATCTTAAGAAGTACTAAATAACCATTTTTAGTATATTAAGTACAAAATTAGTGCGCGAAAACAGAGCACTTTAAGTACATTATGGAAGCGCACTTGTTTTTCACCTGGGTAATTAAACACTGAGCCTGAGGGAATGACAATGTTAACAAAACACACACAGGCATACTCTGGTAGTGTGTTTCACCACAGCCACATGGTCACAATTGCAAACACAAATAATCAGAATACCTCCAACAACTATTTTTTGCTAAATGTATTCATTCAAAACTATAAAACACTAATTTTCCTTACTCTGGCTCCCTCTTGTGGGCAAACCATGTGTTTATTCCCACTGCAGCATTCCAGTTACTTTCCACAGCAAGTGGGTGTGTATGTGTATTTTTTTTCGAGAGCTAAAGAAATCACATCCCACATTATTATATAATCTGCTCATTCCTTTTCTGTGTTTCTCTTTCTCTCCCTCGGCTGAAAGTGAGTGAAATTAGCATACGTGAGGCTGTAATTAGAGTCATTTAACACCATATCTGTTAAAGTAACACATCACATGATCTCACTGTCATCAAACATCCCATTTATCTTAATCAAACACGGGAAAAAATCCATCAAGCATTCACTACTTCTGTTTAACCACATGGGCTGCAGGAATAACTACTGAATTACAGGTAAAAATGTCTTTATTTGGCTGATAAAGACTTGAGAGCTCAGTCGGTTGCATCAATAACAGTGTGCGGATATTTACTATGTCAAAATATTTTCCAAACATGCAGGCTACACTATAAAATCTCAAAAACAGATCAAGTTTTCCTGAAATTTCTTCTGTTCAGTGTCATACCAGAGACGCTACTATTATATCTGTGGTTTCGCTGCAGTCGAAAGCAGGACAGATCGGACAGGATTGTTTATCAAACAAACACAATTACAGCCAAACTCTATTACGACAAATCGGCCAATAGGATGTCAGAATGTTTCAGGATGATGTCTCAACCTCTGGTTGTCATTTCAAAGATCCTCTAGCAAATTTTGTTATAAAAGACAGCTTCATTCCAACAGATCTAACATAACACAACAATATATATATATATATATATACGTATGTGTGTGTGTGTGTGTGTGTGTGTGTTTAAATCATTTTACACTGAAAAAGAGTGATTTATAGCCAATAAAATATTAGTATATTACATTATATTACAGTATAGTATCAATACATTTATTTAAGATTTATTCACAATTTACATGATTTTTTTATCCCCCATTTTTATTTTATTTCCATAATATTTCCAGGTTTCCCTTGACTGTGGCCCTTACAATTCAAACACAAATGAATCTTTTAGAACTCAACTTCGTCAGAACTTCAGAAGACAGGAAGTGAGGTAAGCGGGACTTACATTAATGAGCTCGATCTCCCAGATCTTCTTGACCAACTCCATGGAGGTGTAGCCATTGATGAGGAAAGACTTGGTATAGTCTCCCAGCTCCAGAGACTCCAGCCATTCTGCCACTGAGGTGGGGTTATTTCCATCGTAACCAATGGGCCGCACCTTAAACATAGAAACAACTGTTAAACTACCACATCAGTAACAAATCCGGAGGCTGGACACAGTTTGGGTTATAAATAAAGAGGTCTAGCAACAGGAAATATTGTTATTCTGTGCTGGAAACACCTGCTTGGACTCCTAGCATGCATTTCCATTCTGGTCCACATTGATTTGACACTGGTCTAGCCGATAAATAGGAGACAGACAAGCTAACAAAACAAAATTGTGTTTTATTCCTAGTGAATCATTCCCATATTTACTGATAAAAGAACATATATTGAACACACAGGCCTTGGATAAAAGCATCTGCCAAATGCATAAATGTAAATGCAGACAGAGAGAGGCTATCACCTAAAACAGAGCTTGAAAACGCTGACTGCAGATGAAAAGTTGAGTTTTCCTCTTTTCATAGTGAGCCCTCATATCTCTCTCTCTCACACACATACCATTTCCTGTCCTTAATCTTAAATTCAACTTCTTTTTAAAGCAATAATTTTTATTTTGAACCTAAAAATGAAAGTTCTGTCATCCTCTACTTTTCCATATAATGTAACTTAATGGGCATCCGGTCCGTTGAGCTCCAAAAATGACAATAAAAGCAGCATAAAAATGGAAAATCATAGTGAAAAGTGACTTTTGGAAAAGTGTAATTGGATCTTTTCTTCCTAAAAAGCTATTACATGGCTTCAGAAGACGTTTAATGGTGGTTTTTTGGAGCCTAAATTCACACTCACTTTTCTACTAAGAGCAACAAGAACATTCTTCAAAGTATCTTTTTTTGAGTTCCACAAAAAAAATAAGTCATACAGGTTTTTAACAACTTGAGGATGACAGAATTATTTTTGTCTGAAATATTCCTTTCAACTCTTAAACCCCTTTCGGCTCATGTTTGAGGCTTTCACATCTGTTTGAATAAAAGCAGGTTTGCACATTTGTGTGTGTGTGTGTGTGTGTGTGTGTGTACAAGTGTGTCCTTTCTATCTTATCACAACACAACCATTCCCCTCCGCGGTGTCCTTTCAGAGATTGTGAAGGAGAAAGGGAGTGCAAGGTTGTTTGCGACACAAGTGAGATTTATTTGATGTCGGGTCTCCTGCACATACGCACACACTCAATGCCAGAAGCTTTGCTGGATTACTCTAGAGGGGGTCTTAAATGGACTATTCTTAGGGGAGGGTGCACCCTGGAAAGTGTGTGTGATAAATGCGGATACCATGAAACCTCGTTTAGTAATGAAATCCATGACACACACGTATCACATGCGGAATTTCAATGACCAGCACGTGTTTGGTACGGCTACATTTCATTACAGTGCTCTTCAGTTCAGTGTCTTTGTGTGTCACTGAAGTCAGTGATGCTCCCATCAGGATTGCCTGACCGTAACTTATCAACCTTTTATGAGTGAGCCATTACATTTGCAATAACCGAGAAGTGAAGCCCGAGTATATCATCTTTAGAGCTTCACAGCCACTGGTTACTATTTGCTGTCGCTCAAAATGATTCATTGTTTTTCATGGAAAAAAAAAGAAAATCCTGAGGGAATGTTGAATTTGTTTTAATTACAAATTTGCTTCCAAACACATTGTTAGTTGATATTTCTGGAGATGAAAGCACCCTGTGGGAGCCTTAGGACGTCCCTGATGTCTGTACTCACCCTGGGCAGCAGGCGAATAGCCTGAAGAAGTCGCTGTCTGTGGGCAGAGTTTAAAATCCCGATCTCTAGCAGGTCCTGGTCCTCCACGACATTACTACCCTACAGTAAAAAAAAAAAAAAAAAAAAAGGTTAAAAATCAAATCATTTGTACCACTATAAAGGTTCAACAATAAAATCTGTTTAAGTAGGAACAAAACATACAAATAATAATAATAATAATAATAATAATAATTTGGACTACTTTGGAATTAGGTTCACTGCAACAATGACACCTGTTGAAGTAGTAATAACAGAATCAAATAAACAAATAAACAAATAAATAAATAAATAAATAATAATAATATTGCCCAGCAAAAAATAAATAAATAATAAAATAAAATAAAATAAAATAAAATAAAATAAGTTTAATAATTTGGACTACTTTGGAATTAGGTTCACTGTAACAATGACACCTGTTGAAGTAGTAACAAAAATATCAAGTAAACTGTTATAATTATTATTATGCTTGGACAGAATCCATCTAGTTTACATGGACACATAATAAATAAGGCATAAGAGACAATTTTCTCTAATTAAAAACATTGCCCTCTTCAGATCGCATGAGCACCCAATCAGGAGATCCACAAGCCCATCAAACATTATTCAAATCAACAATCCACAACTTGATGTACACAGGTGCAAAAAACACATGCTGTCTCTCTCTCTCTCTCTCACTCACACACACACACACACACACACACACACGTGTATACACACAGAGCACTATTAAGCAACTGCTGTTTCATGCTGGGTTTCACCTTTAATGACCTTTCAGTTACTCCAATCAGGCCAATCAACCTCCTATCCAACAGGGCCAAAGATCTGAAAAAACACTCCTAACAAACACACACACACATGCGGCTTTCCTCTTAGGATTAATATTATCTCATTTCCGCCATGTGATTCCTCTATCTACCAAAACACAAAACACACATACACAAACATAGATACACATGGAAACATAAGGTGAATGAAAACATGCTGACAGATAATGCACTCTGTGATGCATCTATCACTCCACAAAGCTGGATAACCTTGATGATCCCACTCAAGTATAATATATAGCTGATGAAATCACTTCTGAGCACCAGCATCTGCTCCATTCACAGCACCTCAATCCAGACCAGAATACTGGCATGCCGAAAGTTAGATTGATTGCAGGTGTCCCGAGACATTACTAATCAGTCACAGCACAGACCTGCTGGAATCACACTGCTTGCTGCACACTACCTGCTATTTTTTTTTTTTTTTTAATAGCACAGTATGCATTATGCAAAGATAAACATTTGTAAGAGTATTATACTTCATTGCTGTCACATTACACTGCATGTTTAATTCAGCAAGCAGCATTACGTTATCATCTTGGAAATGAATACATATTTAATCCAAGCTTGTGTAAAAACGTTTGAGCTCTTAGCAGTTTGGTCAAATAATGGGTCAAGAAAAATATGTTTGAAATTATAGTTGATAATTCCAGTTCATTTGTAATACAAAGGTCAAGTTGAGTCCATTGCATTTTGAATATTTCATACTCTGCAAATTCTTCTTTTCTTTTTTTTTTTGGCAAATGCAATAGACAATCTGAGTATTCAATGCATAACGACAATTTGGAAACTTTGCACATTACACATACTGCATACAGCAGAAATAGTATGAGTAGTGTGGTACAGTGAATTAATTTATGCATATAAATTATGCATTTAAATGTAAAAGTGCAGGCAACATAATACCATTTTAGATTAAATGTTTAACAATATTAAATGTATTTAAATCAATGCAATCATTCACTGTTTAGCCCTAAAAAAGGGAAATAATCTGCATTCTTGTGAGTAACTGTCTGAATGCAGATGTGCTGAACATTATTAGTAAACCACAAAAATAGTTGTGCACACAATTCATCAATGTTTAAGGGATAGTTAACCCAAAAAATACTGTCATCATTTACTCACCATCATTACTCCCACTCATTTTATGCAACATATATGTTATATCTTTTATCTTTTAATATCAAAATGCAAATTACTATAAAATAATACTACACTGTGAATGTTGTATCATTCAAACAGTGTGAAGGTGAAAGATATAACAGCTCATGAAACAACAGCATCTCAAACCCTCATAGCAAGTTCAGAGTAAGATAAATGACCAGCACCATGACGCTAAATTGTTCGTCTCAAATCTCCCCGAAGTCCTGAAGTGAGGTACCGCTATCATCTCTCCAGCACTTAACTCGCTCTCAGGAAATGCTGTTGCCTGGCTCTTTCAGACTGAATGCACTGTTTAAATTTGAACTTTTAAAATGACACATGGTTACAACTAAATGTTTCAGGCCACTGCCGTATTCACGCTCTTCCTAATACCAAGGGAACAACTGACTTCACACTGCAGTCTGTCTTATATATCAACTTTATCTGAAGAAAAAGAGAAGCAATAACATTCAAGAAGAGAAACTTTGCAAGCCCAACACATCAGAAGGAAGCAGCAGACCTCCATCTAATATTAATTGTATCTGAAGGCCTTTCAGAAGCTCCATCCTACAGAGACCAGAGAAAAAGGGAGTGTGTGTCTTTGTGGTTCATCCAGATGTCCCATTCATCCGGAGGAGCTACTTCTGCTAGAGGCATAAAATTACATAGTAATGAACTGCTGACTGGACTAAAACACTTAAAGGTGATGGGTGCAGTTTTTTGCATTTTAAAACACTTATCCAAGTTTAATGTGCAGAGACAACACTGGCTCAACCAATGCCGTGAGTTTGGGGTGGGATTATCTGTTTGACTGACCAATAGCAGATGTGGCAAGTGATCGGGTAGTTTATTTGTCATTTTGTTCTGTAAAAAAAGACTGGAAAGGGATCGAGGTGACAACACTAATGCCTTTAAACTTCGATGACAGCATTGGGAAATTTTTAGGCTTCATTAACACGTTTTCCACAGTATCACATGGTCAGTACGATTTTTTAATGTTTTTAAAAGAAGTCTCATGTTCATCAAGGCGGCATTTATTTGATCAAAAACACAACACTAATATTGTGAAATAATTATTATAATTATTAAAACTAAAATAACGGCTTTCCATTTTAATGTATCATAAAATGCTATTTATTCCTGTGATGGCAATGCTGAATTTTCAGCAGTCCAATCTTCAGCGTCACATGATCCTTCAGAAATCATTCCAAGATGCTGATCTGGTGCTCGACATTTCTCATTATCAGCAATGTTGAAAACAGTTGTGCATGATACTTTTTTTTTTCAAGATTGTTTGATGAATAGAAAGTTCAAAAGAATCGCATTTATTCAAAAAAAGATCTGCCCCAACTGCCCTATGTAGGAGCCTTTATGTGCAGTTATATGCCCCTAAAATTCTAAATACTGGGGCCAAAGCACCCTCGTATGAGATTTTGTCTTATATTTATATCATATTAGCTAAACAATATCACACGAGCAACGAGTCCAATATCACACAAGTGCCGTTTTTGTCCCAAGTATGAGTGCAAATGTGATATTGATTTTATACAACAGTTCAATAAATAAGAATTTAATACTGTTATATTTTAGACACAATATTGTCTGTTTTTGCTCAGTTTTGTCAACACAAAAATTACCTATATTAGCCACAGCAGAACTGTTGTGCATCTCCGAGCAACACACAATTTCTGAATGAATCCGCTTTTTGAATGAATCAGGTGAACCAATGATTCAATGGCCTATTCATAAAGACAGAATTTACTTAATTCCTAAATAATTCAGCCATTTGAACAATCAAATGAATGACTCAATGACTCAACTGGAAGTTTCAGGTTCTTATTTATAGAGCATCATTTAATTAAAAAATAATTTCATACATACACGTTAATAAAAAAATCCGAAAATAACTTATTAAAAAACTAATTAAAGCGATAGTTCACCCAAAAAATAATAATAAAAAAAAAAATCTATCTAAAGCTACTTTTATATCTATTTCATGCTTTTCTCATGTAACAGAAAAATGGCTTTAAATGATCTTTTGTGGGTAATTTCTCAGCCAAATTTAATTTGTGATTAATATGCGCTTAATTAGAATAATTTATCATTGATCAACACATTGTGTAATTAATTAGATTCAAAATTTTAATCAACATACAGCCCTAACTTCATAACAATGTAAATGTCTTAACTGTAATGTTTGACCAATTTAATGCATCATTGCTGAATAAATCTATTAATGCCTTAAAAAAAACCTTACTAAACTGAAACTTGTGGATGGCAGTGTGTAAACAGTATCCCCCGGTTTCACAAACAAGGCTTAGGCCTAATCCCAGACTAATATGTAAATCTGAGCTGTTTCAATTTAAAGAAACTTGCACTAACTGATCTTAAAATGTCAGTGCCTTTGTTTTGTCTCAAGATACACATCAGTATTGTTTTTTTTTCAAAGGCATGTTTATGAAAAGTACTTAAATGTCCTAATTGAACTATTGCCTAATCCTGGCTTAACCTAAGCCCTGTCTGTGAAAGCAGGCCTATATATGTTATTAATAAGCCTTATTTCAAAGTCTGAAAAACGTGCATTATAGCTCAATCCAAAAAGAAAAAAGAAAAAAAAAAAGCATATCTGGCTAATGTGAGGTTTTAAAACACAATCATGTGTAGCTGAAACCTATACAAAAGCTATTTATTCAATTAAACATCCTTATATGTGGAATTTTTCTCTCAATGTTTGCACCTGTACAGGTGAGGTTGCACAGAAAGCCCTTATATGTAGATGGTTAGGCTTGTATTATACTAATATCTAACCTCAGACATACACATTCCTGCCTTTAGAATAACTGGGATTCATCAATATTATAACGAAAACAATTTTATGCTAATGCACCTGTTGTGAATCCAGCAGAACTTTAGCATGAAACAATGTAGAACTGTGAGCAATTATTAATTAATGAGAACCACCGTGAGCATGTTTATAAATAGAGCTTTGATTGTCATACCTATTGGATAAGGTCACGTTCAGTATTTTGTATTGCTAGCAGGTAAAGCTCTTAATGCCGGCACTACAATGGGTGCTGACAAATCAACACTGGCTTCGGAAGGTTTTTAACACCCTATTAAAAAAATGCTCTGCGGGGAAACAGCATAATCCATTTCCTTGACAACAGTTGGGAAGGAAACACAGATTTCATAAAAAAAATCTATAGCTAAAATACTCTGTACTCTATGCTTTTCTCTCTGCTGTTGCCTCGGCAACCACAGGAATGGATGCAGGTCAGAGCTGGGGGAGGGTAATCAGCATGAGCAACTAAACACTCGCAAAACGACTCATTACACACACAAACGTATGCATGAGCATCCGATTCAGTCACACAATGTATAGGATTTAGTCGCAGCTCCATTACCCATCAGCTCAGTGCAGTTTATGCCTGCATGTGGACTACAGTTCACAAGAGTCTGTGGCTCACCTGTAAACGTCACCTGCTTTAGTAACTAAATCTGCACTATGACAGTCATTTAGAATAAATGCGTCCATCTGAAAAGCAACAGATACTTAAGCAAAGCACCAGTAGTTGTGAAATCAAGTCTTTTGGTAGAGCCACAGTCTGAAACAAATAAATTAGAAGTCTAAAAGCGTAGAGCTATACACAATGCAAGAGAACAAAACAGATTGCTTTGAGTCGCTGTATCTACTCAAAGAGATTGTTCTAGAAGCTTGCAGGGTGAAACAAGTGATCTTAAAAGTACATTAACAATAGCAATTTCACTTAAGAGTTTCTGAATATTGTACACTTAATCAGTATTTGTGTCTTGTATTCAAATCTTAATCTTATCTTAAAGGAATAGTTCATCCAAAAATGAAAATTGTGTCATCATTTACTCACCCTCGTGTCATTCCAAACCTGTGTGAATTTCTTTCTTATGTTGAACACAAAAGAAGATATTTTTGAAGAATTTTGTTGGTCCCCATTGAGTTCCATAATAGGGAAAGAAATACTATGGAAGTCAATGGAGACCATCAACTGTCTGATTACCAGCATTCTTCAAAATATCTTCTTTTATGTTTATAAGAAGAAAGAAATTCATACAGGTTTGGAATGATAAACCTAAATGATGACAATTTTTGTTTTTGGGTGAACTATCCCTTTAATTCCAGACATATTCCTGGAAATTAGGTTTTCTTACTCCTCTGGCAATTTTTTCCCACGAAATTCTATTAGATTTAAAACAAGTAAAACAATTTGCCAAAGGAGTATAAAATATTCAGGATATATTATCTGAAAACAAGCCTTAATATCAACAATAAATAATGCAAGTTTGACTCTCATTTATGTGGGTTTAAGCACATTTAGACATTTCTACTACAAAAAGACATACTGTTTGTTTTACACTGACCACTGTGTGTACATAGAAAATGAGTTAATGGGTCACTCATGACAACTTTTGTGGTTTTCAGTGCACTTTCAGTTCATCATTGCACTAAGCTGTGAAAAAACAGCATAGGCTAATCAACAACAGTTTCTTAACAAGCAATATTTCCTTGGCCAACCAGCAACACCATGCTTGTTGACCAGCTTAAGCAGTTAAATACACTATTCTGATCCATCTGTTAATCCAGCACTAACAACACCTGAGCCTAGTATGATTTTTCCAATTCTGCTTTCTGAGCTACATTTCAGCCAAAACTGTGATCGCTCTCTGCAGAAGGATTTACTGGTAATCATAAATGCGTAGACAGCATTGATCGATTCTTCCCGGAAACAACATCTTCCAACTTGCCCCTTCATCTCTACAGGTGCTCCTAAACAACTATGATTGCTTTAGTAGTTGAAGATGGATTGCCTTAACACTTTCTCCCCCAAACACACACAACACAAACCAGGCAAACGCATTCATGCATCTGAACACGCCCACGGTGGACATGTTTTCTGCATTGTCAGAGGAGTGACGTTAACCACGTGTTGGAATGCAATGTATCAATGAGTACCCATGCAGCACTGCACAAACAAAGGTAATCATGAAACAAATAATATGCAATTTATATATATAATTTTAAATGTATTTAAATTTCTATCATATATTCTTTATTTCTATAATATATTTTTGTTTCAATTTCTATTTTCCTATAATTTAGCTCTGTTACAGAACACCCAGTTACTAAAACTTCTATAATCTTCTAAATTAGACATGTTAGATCAAATATTTATAAAGAAAATGTATAATTAACTGAATCTCTTTCCAAAGTTCCCAAAGTGCTGATATGGCAGTACAGATAGGAAACATACAGGCCAGGCAATGCTCGCATGTGAAACGTCACAATATTCAAGGAAATGTCATAGTGTGATGTAACAGGAGACCAACAGATTAAGATACTGGACAACTCACATAATCACAGAACAGCTCACCTGAGAACACAAACACTCAAGTACACATGCAAACCCACACCACCCACAACAAGCAACTGATGACTAATGAAAAAAAGACACACTCAGAAAACTGGCCGCAGGGAAAGACAGAGATGGAAGTGTGAAGGAGACACTCACCATAAACTGAACGTTGTCGAAGCCATTAGACAGCAGGTGGTTTTCGTACTGCACGAGACCGATGTTGTCCAGCCACTGTCCCACGGACTGGACGGGGCAGCGGGGGCCTATCAAGGGGTGCAGAGGGAGGCGTTTGAGAAGTGAGTAGCCATCCACCCGGTAGCAGCGACAGTCCGGCTGTGAGAGCTGGCACTGCCACATCATGTTCCGTGCAAAGTGACTGTCAAACGAACCCGCCATGCTCAACAAGCCACGGAGAGCGCGAGTGGAAACGGTAGAGGCAGAAAGAGCGAGAAAATAGAGGTAGGAAAGTGATTTCAAGGAACAGAAGAAACTAATGTTCAGAAAACAGTTGGGAAAGGGAGGAAAACAAAGAGAGAGCAATATAGAAGAAGAGGGTCCTCTCAGGAGAGTGAGCGTTAGGGTCCGTGCTGGTGGAGAAGTACGCTGGCTGTGGAGGTAGACATGCTGAAGGCTCCAAATTACATCCACAAGAGAGGCGAGAGAGATGCGGATTACCAACGCTGTACTGCTCAACCTGTCTCTCAACGTGTGGAGAGTGCAGGCATGTGCGTGTGTGCGCGTTTGCGCGTGCGGGAGGGAACAGGTGAGCGTGCGCGAAAGAGGATAGGAATGACAGCGTGCAGCTTGCTTGGTAGATTTCTGTTTCTCCAGCACTCCCACACTCATTTGTATGCCTCTGCATCCTGTGCCACTGTGCGCTCTCTCTCTCCCTCCCTCTCGGTCTCTCCTTCTCCCTCCCTTCTTTCCACTAGCTGTACCTCACATTGCCGATAATAGCCATCAGATCAACCCCAGCCTCTTTGTCTGAGTGCAGAAGCTGCTGTTGCTCCCTCCCACACGTACACACACATACACACACACTCTGTGGGCGTCTGTGAGCACTGGTGGAATGGCAACACAAATGGGCTTTCTGTGGACAGAAAAATGA
>JAFVLL020001125.1:0-11340 GCA_021397915.2 Tor tambroides | reverse complement strand
TAGCAGGTAAAGCTGTCGACGGATGCTGACAAATCAACACTTGCTTCGGGAGGTTTTTAACACCCTATTAAAAATGCTCCGTGGGGAAATAGTGTAATCCATTTCCTTGACAACAGTTGGGAAGGAAACACAGATTTTATAAAAAATTATATAGCTAAAATACTCTGTACTCTATTCTTTTCTCTCTGCTGTTGCCTCGGCAACCACAGGAATGGATGCAGGTCAGAGCTGGGGGAGGGTAATCAGCATGAGCAACCAAACACTCGCAAAACGGCTCATTACACACACAAACGTATACATGAGCATCTGATTCAGTCACACAATGTATAGGATTTAGTCCAGGCTCCATTACCCATCAGCTCAGTGCAGTTTGTGGACTACAGTTCCCATGAGTCTGTGGCTCACCTGTAAATGTCACCTGCTTTAGCAACTGAATCTCACTGATATCTGCACTATGACAGTCATTTAGAATGAATGCATCCTTCTGAAAAGCAACAGATCCTTTGAGCAAAGCAGCAGTAGTTGTGAAATCATTTCTTTTGGTAGAGCCACAGTCTGCAACAAATAAATTAGAAGTCTAAAAGCGTAGAGCTATACACAATGCAAGAGAACAAAACAGATTGCATTGAGTCACTGTATCTACTCAAAGACATTGTTCTAGAAGCTTGCAGGGTGAAATGAGTGATCTTAAAAGTACATCAACAATAGGAAGTTCACATAGGACTTTCTCAATGTATTGATCATTATTTGTGTCTTGTATTCAAATCTTAGAATTAATTAATTGACTTAAAGGAATAATTTTGTCATCATTTATTCACCTTCATGTCGTTCCAAACCTGTATGAGTTTCTTTCTTATGTTGAACACAAAAGAAGATATTTTGAAGAATTCTGAAGAACCAACCAGTTGTTGGTCCCCATTAAGTTCCATAATAAAGAAAGAAATACTATGGAAGTCAATGGGGACCATCAATTGTTTGATTACCATCATTCTTCAAAACATCTTTTTTGTGTTCAACATAAGAAAGAAACTCACACAGGTTTGGAAAGACATGAAGATGAGTAAAAGATGACAAAATTTTCATTTTTGGGTGAACTATCCCTTTACTTCAAGACATTTAGACATTTCTACTATAAAACAAGACAAAAATAGTGATTAAGAAAACGATTTTGTGGTGTAGTGTTTGTTTTACACTGACCACTGTGTGTGCATAGGAAAAATACTGATTAAGTGTTAGAAAATGAGTTAATGGGTCACTCATGGCAACTTGTGTGGTTTTCAGTGCACTTTCAGTTCATCATTGCTCTACCCTGTGGAAAAACAGCATAAGATGATCAACAACATGGTTTCTTACTAGCAAGAATTCCTTGGTCAACCAGCAAAACCATGCTTGTTGACCAGCTTAAACAGTTAAATACACTATACCAGCTCTAACAAACACATAGTTTATTAGTTTAAGCCTAGTATGATTTTTACAATTGGCCCATTCTGCTTTCTGTGGAACATTTCAAACAAAACTGTGATCTCTCTCTGCAGAAGGATTTACTGGTAATCATAAATGTGCAGACAGACATTGATCGCCTCTTCCCGGAAACAACGTCTTCCAACTTGCCCCTTCTTCTCTACAGGTGCTCCTAAACAACTATGATTGCTTTGGTAGTTGAAGATGGATTGCCTTAACACTTTCTCCCCCAAACACACACCAACACAAGACCTGCAAACGCATTCATGCATCTGAACACGCCCACGGTGGACATGTTTTCTGCATTGTCAGAGGAGTGACGTTTACCACGTGTTGGAATGCAATGTATCAATGAGTACCCATGCAGCACTGCACAAAGGTAATCATGAAACATAATATGTAATATTATATATATAATTTTAAATGTATTTAAATTTCTATAATATATTCTTTATTTCTATAATATATATGTATACTTATAATATGGCTCTGTTACAGAACACCCAGTTACTAAAACTTCTACAATCTTCTAAACTAGACATGTTAGATCAAACATTTATAATGAAAATGTATAAATAACTAAATCTCTTTGCTTTCCAAAGCTCCCAAAGTGCTGATATGGCAGCACAGATAGGAAACATACAGGCCAGGCGATACTCACATGTGAAACATCACAATATACAATATAAAAGGAAATATCATAGTGTGATGTAACAGCAGACCAACAGATTAAGATACTGGACATCTCACATAATCACAAAACAGCTCACCTGAGAACACAAACACTCAAGTACACACGCAAACCCACACCACCCACAACAAGCAACTGATGACTAATGAAAAAAAGACACACTCAGAAACCTGGCCGCAGGGAAAGACAGAGATGGAAGTGTGAAGGAGACACTCACCATAAACTGAACGTTGTCGAAGCCGTTAGACAGCAGGTGGTTTTCGTACTGCACGAGACCGATGTTGTCCAGCCACTGTCCCACGGACTGAACGGGGCAGCGGGGGCCTATCAAGGGGTGCAGAGGGAGGCGTTTGAGAAGTGAGTAGCCATCCACCCGGTAGCAGCGACAGTCCGGCTGCGAGAGCTGGCACTGCCACATCATGTTACGTGCAAAGTGACTGTCAAACGAACCGGCCATGCTCAACAAGCGACGGAAAGCGCGAGTGGAAACGGGAGAGACAGAAAGAGCAAGAAAAAGGAGGTAGGAAAGTAATTTCAAGGAACAGAAGAAAGTAATGTTCAGAAAACAGTTGAGAGAGGGAGGGAAACAGAAAGCGAGAGCAAATTAGAAGATGGTCCTCTCAGGAGAGTGAGCGCTAGGGTCCGTGCTGGTGGAGAAGTATGCCGGCTGTGGAGGTAGACATGCTGAAAGCTCCAAATTACATCCACAAGAGAGGCG
Source organism: Tor tambroides (assembly GCA_021397915.2). NCBI lineage: Eukaryota > Metazoa > Chordata > Actinopteri > Cypriniformes > Cyprinidae > Tor > Tor tambroides. The sequence continues at coordinate 8,470 of JAFVLL020001125.1, read as the reverse complement.
AGAGAGATGTGGATTGCCAACCGCCGCTTCAACCGCTGTGCTGCTCAACCTGTGTCTCAACGTGTGAAGAGTGCAGGCATGTGTGCGCGCGTTTGCGCGTGCGGGAGGGAATGAGTGAGCGTGCGCAAAAGAGGACAGGAATGACAGCGTGCAGCTTGCTTGGTAGAATTCTGTTTCTCCAGCACTCCCACACTCATTTGTATGCCTCTGCATCCCGTGCCACTGTGCGCTCTCTCTCTCTCCCTCCCTCTCGGTCTCTCCTTCTCCCTCCCTTCTTTCCACTAGCTGTACCTCACATTGCCGATAATAGCCATCAGATCAACCCCAGCCTCTTTGTCTGAGTGCAGAAGCTGCTGTTGCTCCCTCCCACACGTACACACACATACACACACACTCTGTGGGCGTCTGTGAGCACTGGTGGAATGGCAACACAAATGGGCTTTCTGTGGACAGAAAAATGAGGGACCACTGCAGAGGAGAGGAGAGGCAAAAGGAGACAAGTAGAGGAAGTGAGAGGAAAGAACAGGGGGGTAAAGATTAGAGGAGATGAAAGAATAAGATGCAAGATGAAAGGTGACAATTGAGGTGGTGAGGGGAGAAATAAAGAGAGAGGAGAAAGGAGAGGTAGAGTGGAGGCAGTGAAAGAAATGGTGCAGAGTCAAGAGGAAGGGATGAAAGTAGGGATAACAGGCAAGAGTTGATAGGACAGGTGAGGGGAGACGTGGAAGAACAGGAGAGGAGGTGGGAGGAGTGGAGAGATGAAAGGAGAGAAGGTGAAATGAGAGGGGGCAAGAGGAGAGGACAGGAAAAGTGAGAGACAAAGCGAAAGGAGGAGGCAAAATCAGATGGTGTAAATGAAAAAAGAGAATGGGAGGAGGTTTGAGTAGAGGCAAAAAGAGAGAGCCCAAAGGATAAAAGAGAGGACAGGAGGTGAGAGGAGAGGCAAAAGAGAGGTTGGGATTAGAAAAGAGGAGAGGAGAGGAGAGGAGAGGAGAGGAGAGGAGAGGAGAGGAGAGGAGATGTGAGAGAAGAGACAAAATAAGAGGAGGTAAGAGGCAAAAGGAGGTATGAGAATTAAATAGAAGAGGCAAAGGATATGAGAGCAAAATGGAAGAGAGAAAGTAGAGGACAGAAGGGGCGAGAAGCGGCAAAAGTGTGAAGTGGATATGAGAAGAGGTGAAAAGAAAGAATGAGAGGAGAGGAGGCAAGAAGTTAGGCAAAAGGAGAGGAAAGAGGATGTGAGAGAAGAGGCAATAAGAGGAGGTAAGTGGCAAAAGGAGGCGAGAGATTTACAACAGAAGAGGCAAAAGGATACGAGAGAAAACTGGAAGAGAGAGGGGAGAGGACAGAAGGTGCAAGAAGAGGCAAAAGAGAGGAGTGGATATGAAAAAAGGTAAAAAGAAAGAAGGAGAGGAGGCAAGAAGTGAGGCAAAAGGAGAGGAGAGAGGATGTCAGGGAAGAGGCAAAAAATAGGAGGTAAGTGGCAAAAGGAGGTGAGAGAATTACAATAGAAGAGGCAACAGGACGAGAAAAACAGAAGACAGAGAGGAGAGGACAAAAGGTGCAAGAATAAGCAAAATACTTGTGGATACGAGAAGAGGAGGCAGGAGATGAGATGAGACAAAAGCAAAGTAGGCAAAAGTAGAATAGGTGAAAAGAAAACATTAGAAGAGGCAAAATGAGGTCAAAGGAGAATAGAGGAGGCAAAAGGATAGGCAAAACGAGAGGAGAGAAGACAGAAGGTGAAAGGAGAGGCAAAGAGAGGTGAGACAAAAGAATGAGAGGAGGCAACAGGAGACAAAATGAGAGCCAAAAGTAGAGGAGAGAGTAAAGGAGGTGAAAGAAAGGGATGGGAGAAACAAGAGAGGAGGCAAAGGGAGAGGGGAGAGGAGGCAAGCGAAGAGGGAAAAGGAGAGGATGTGAGATGAGCGAATGAGAGGAGGCAACAGGAGGGATGAGAAGAGCCAAAACGGGAGGAGAGAGGACAGGAGATGAGAGGAGATGAGATGAGGTAAGGGGACAGGCAATAGAAGACAATGTTAAAGTCCTCATTATTAGCTCTAGTGATTTGATTTTCACTATTTATCATTGCTGTGAGAATCTCAGTATACTGATCTCCAGTCAATGAGTTGTTCCTTACCCTCCCACTGTAAACAAAAAACTGTCCCAAGACCAGTGCTTAGAATCTAAACTGTCCATCCACTTCCTGTCCTCCTGCTCTCATTATGACTACAGGAAGAGCACAGTGACGAGAGGAGAGCGCACGGTAACCATGGTTACATCTCAAAAAGCTCCCTGTCTATGAGCGAGTCTTTGACACTACTGAAGGAAACCCTCCCGTCTCACAGTGCTGCACACTTCACAGCCGTTAGTTAATATTCATATCATGCCATGAGCTCCCTTTAGTTATGGATATATGTTAAACATAGTGGGATGACTGACTATATGCATCAACACCACACACACAGAGACACACAAACCTGAGTGATCCTCCGTAATCCCCTCCAACTCTGTGCCAATTCCAGCACCTATGGAGCTCATAATCTTGTCAATCTGTGGAGAGCAAAAGAGAGAGAGATGAATTGTGTATTTGCATAACGACAGGCCCTCATCCCTATTTTTATGTCCTTATTCCATGGCATTTCCCCACAGGCTTCTCCTCATTGCTCTTTTCCCGCAAACCCACTTTCAGTTCTTCTTAAATGTCAGTAATTGCTCTCCAAAACAGCTTAATTGTTTGCTAAAAACTGGGGGAGGAATGGGAATTTTGGGAAGGCAATTTATCATGATCAGCTTCGTTTGAGAACATGTCAGTTCGGAGAGAGCTGGGAGAGTGTTTTTGATGAATGTCTCCTCATTAAAATGACAGTTACGTTCAGAGCGAAGAAAATGTCGTTTCACATCCGCAAAGCTGAACACCTGCCTTCAAAGAACAGCCCTTTGCTGTCTCCCAGCGGACCGTGTTTTTACTCCAAAGAGAAAGCTGCTCGGAAGCCCCAGATGAACGGATGCAGAACTCTCCCCTCTCCCCTTTGATCAGTTATTTCTAATATATGTTCTCTTCTGAAGACCTGACAGCCGGGTGAGGCTGGGGAAGAAAATGCTGTGACGCATTAAATTTATTGACTTTGGAGATTTAGTAATCATATGAAGCGGGAAGCACCCGTGTATCTAAACAGAAGCGCTGACCTGAAAAAAGATTTAACTCTAAAGAAGAATTCAAAGAAGAGGAGGAAATTTGAGACTGTCAACTGAGTTGAGACAGACATAAAATCTCTTTTATCATCTATACTTTGTTCATTTTGATCTCTAATAAAATGTAGCTACGTGGTAAATCTCTCAAGACACCTGTCTAAGATGTTCAGGTCATCTTCTTGACATTATTGTAATGATAATTTACTCCCTCACAGGAAGTCTGATTGACAGGCGATCTGACCAATCATGACGCAGAATTTGCCATTTTTGTCTGACAAACAAACCAGACCGGAGAGTAGATTAACATTGGTGGACCTGAACTTGAAAAATGGTCTTTCCATGGTTGAAACAAGATACCTTCTGATGTTCAATTATGTTTATTTCACGTTATAACTAGTAGAGTAAGAGATGATCAGTTCACGTGCCGCTTGAACTGAGGTGCTACAGTGATATGTCATGACACATTAAAGAGCCACTAAACGGTATTTATTGTTTGAATTTCTTAAAAAATAACAACAAGAAGGGGTTGGGTCTTTGTGAAGAGCCAATTAAGCAAATTTTCCACACAAAAATATCTCATTACTGTAAAAAAAAAATGTAATATGGACAAAAATATTTCAACAAGACTTGTAATTAAATGATAATTTAAAAACTATATAATATTTGTATGATATTAAATCTAATGACAATCAAAAAACAAGTCTAGACACATTATGGTAACAATAATTTTTGGGATTATATGTGCTTAATTGTCATGAAAATAAATAAATACTTTCTTTTTGCAAACAATACCTTCTTATTTATTATTTTAATTATGACCTAGACATGTTTTTGTTTTGATTTATCAGTTCACTCAGTATAATTAGGATGTCATTATTCAAAGGCACTTCCTCCATTAATTGATTGATCGCTTGACTTTTTATATGCTACATTACCCTGGATAAAATCTGCCCTAGTGAAAAACAGATCACCGTCAGTGCAAAACAGAAGAGGAAATCGTGTCCCGGGCCTATCATTACGCATATTTAATACATTAAAGAAAAACATTAAAAATCATTTAGCTGCCATGACAACATTGTTGAATAATTTAGGCTTTCTGGCGAAAGGGCATGATTTTGCATCACACATCAAAAACATACACAGAGCACTGAAAGAAAACCTTTCAAGCCAGTCAGCTTGGTTACTTCAAGCTAAGTGAATTAATTAAGTGGAAATGATTCTGCAATTAGCTGGTAATTAAAACGTTATTACCTCTTCCCACTCTGCCGTAAAGGAGGGGGTTCTCTCTAGTCTGTTGGGGCTGCTTTTACCAGGGCTGCTCTGCCCCCTGGAACTCCACTGCTCCTCCTCTATGGGGGACACGGCTACCAGGTTCGAGTCTGATTTGGAGAAATTTCTGGACAGCTGCAGGTCCAAAACGTTTTTGGGAATAGACCTCATCCTCCCAAGAGTGCAGGCTCTTTCCTCGTAGCTGGTATTGCTGCTTGCTGGGCTAGAGCCGGTTTTGCTCCGGACCTCCCCGTTCCTCACATGCACCCCAGTGGTCTTGTCACCCGATTCGGTGTGCGTTAATGGGCCCTGGTTGACCCGGGTGTGAAAAATCTGCGGTTTGACTTCTTTCTGGGTCTTTAGCGCAGACGCCTCGCTGCCGGTGCGAGGAAACGGGGGCAAGTACTCGGGAGCTCTGAGGAAATTCCCGTGCCGGAGCGGAGGCTCGGGAACGCTGAACTTTCGCACTTTGCCGTAGAGTTGATAAGGGTTGTCAGGGGATTCGCAGGCAGGAGACGAGCCGTGGAGGAGGCCGGCGAACTGCTCAGGAACGTGGCTGTTTCTCCGGTCGTCTCGCTCTATGCAGTCCTTCTGGTGCGCCGCCTCATCTGCAAGGGGAAAAAAAGAAGAGTATGAATCAGTAAAATCAGATTCTCAAGGCTTCATTCTTTCACGTAAAAACATAGAACACACATGAATAACCGCATAAACAAACCATCAACAATATGACAAACCCAGAAGAAACAGTGTCCCCCTTTACGCAAAAAAGATAGAAATGTGTCCTCGCTCTGTACTCCAGACACCAGACTACTTGAACTTGTGTTGTGTATGTATATATATGTCATTCGGTCGACTAGCTGTGTTGAAACAAGCCCCAAATGAACGCCTGAGGCTGGGGGAAAGCCAATCTGTTCGCTGGGGTGAGAGAAACCCTGTTCTTGTCCTCCTCTTGTCTCCTGCGGCCCACTGAGAACTGTCTCTTGCACTGCCCCATGTAAAGAAGCCCAAGACCCTTTCACTAAAGAGCTCTTAAAAGCATCTGTCCTCAGGCAGCATGTGATCTGTAGTGTAACTGAGGACAGATCTCAGTTCACAGAGGTCACTGGGTTGATTTAAGTCTTGATAAAGATGAGCAGTGTCTGTATTTATTATTAGGCTCTGATGTTTAAATTCCAGTTTGGGTGTCTGCATTCATCAAGATGTACAGTAGGTGTTCTTCCCGTTTCTCAGAAAAAGGAATTCATATTGTACAGTCACGAGCATATGAGGTTTTGGAGGTTGTTTTTGCTTTCAAAAATGCAAATGAATAACAATATTAGCTAGATTGAATGGGATGATTGGTCCTTACAAGTGGAACAGTTGCCACCTCGATGCAAAAGTGTTTCGGGTGGACGCTTACATATCATATTATTGTGTTATTATTTTAAAATTAGTGCTGTCAAAATTAGAACTACGAGCAGCATGCGTGTTCAATCCATGTCACATTCAGCAGCGGTGGCACTTAAAGTAATAGCAGCCAAATAACCTAATAACCCAGCTGCTGTGATGTCTGTTAATCCAAGAACAAAAGAAATAAGAGGAAATCAATAACTTTTGAAGATTTAAGGATTCATCTATATTTAATTTTGAATTTAGTGTTTGATAACTTAATTTCGGTATATTTCCTACTTGCTGAAGGGCACATGTAAATATGACATTTATTATAATGGGTTTATGTGAAGATTGTTTTAAGTTCACTTAAAGTGTAGTATGTGTAGTGTAGAATTACATGGCAAGATGCTTCTTCTGCAAATGCAAATTCCACAGGTCTAACCATAACTGTATTAATAATATGTAATGCAAGTAAAATTTTGGTGTCTTCAACCAAAGCATTGCATGCACACACACACACACACACACACACATATTGGTACATCCAGCTTTGATCCTGTCCAGACAGTCACATGAGTTGCCTTTTATCTCCTTGCACATAACGCAGAATAATCAACTGAACGGAACGCTCTGCTACAGGCCAAAATAACCACCGGAATTGAGGAATCTGAAAGGAACACAGAGAAAGCTGCTATTTTTATTTTGCATCAAAAAAACGTTGATCTTGCATAAAGCTCACAGCACAAATAAACAAGACTAAATGGAGACTGAGCAAATTCAGCTTTGATGAATAACTAAAACAGCTCTCAAAAACCATTTCTGGTCTTATCCCAACTCCACACATCCTCAAAACAGGCTCTGAATGAATGTTTTAAACCTAATTAAAACATGCGCCTATAACGCAACACACTCATGGCATGTAATATAAATCAGAGGACCACATTCAAACGTACTACATTGCCTCTCTCATATCTTGTGTATCAAGTGAAAAGGCAGCGTCCCGTGTGATAAACACAGATGTGGATGGCGGAAGACACGCAACGCTTAAAAGGTTTTTGATGCGCACACTGGATTGGACTCCAGCAGTCAGATTTACTGAACACGGAGAGACGTGACGCTAAACAGGATATCAGTATCTATAACACTCGGAGGGAGAAATCAGAGCTCAACGCTCCCCTATACCGTCCTTTCCTAGCGTTGGTGCCATGTTCCAGCTCGTGTAAACAGCATTTTCAACCGATAAAGATCAAATTACACTCCTGCAGGCTGAGGGAGAGTAAAACAGGTGGAGACAACAAGAGATTGAGTAAATCTCACACACAAACAAAATGAGTTTAAAGGGAGAGTTCACTAAAAAAAAAAGAATTTCATCATCATTCACTCACCAATCACTTTTGAAAGCTCCAGTTCCAAAGTAGCATGGAAAAGAGTGACTGGTACATTTTAAAAACGTCTTCTTTTAAATGCTGACTGAAACAATCCTTTAAAACAAAGCCCAGATTAGCTTATGACCATGAAGAGAGAGGATAATGTTGTACAAAAGGGCTTGTGTCAGTTTTGATCATCTAGAGCAAAAGGACCGTAAGTTAAACGCCATGATGAGCTCATCCACTGAGAGAGAGACAGAAACAACATGAGCTATCACAACAGTAGTAAAGGTCACTGCCATCTCAGACAAAACAGCGGTTGGCATACAAAACACAGAGAGGCCTTGACCGTCAACTGTGAGAAGCCAAATACACACACACTGCAGGAAAAAAAAAAAAAATCACACTGAGAAGGATCAAAAGAAAAAAAACAAGAAAGGTTGACTCTATCTGTCTGTCGACAGACATTGTGTTTACACTGCAAGAAAGTGTCATGGCTCAACTGTTCCAATCTCATTTCCGCTATTTTTCCATTAAAACTTCCTCTGCCCTCTTTACCACATAATAAAGATGCAAATGATCCTCCCAAAACAACAATTTGAAATAGGTCTTATATCAGTGTAAACAGTTTAAGAACAAAGTATTTGATTAATTTAACATCAAATAAAAGACTTCAAATGAAAAAAAAACAACAACAGCCTAAATAAAAGCATACAGTGAGGTTGCATGTTAAAGAAAAAATGAGTGTGTTCACCAGACTCACAGCAAGGCAGAAGTGGATAACCATCTACAGTATAGAAACCACTCAGCACACCTACACAGCCATAATGGAAAGTTCACTTCAGTTTCTGGGAAACAGATCAAATAAAATGCACAATTTATGGGTAATATAAAGGCATGAGTGCTCCGAGATCTTTGCCATCACTGAGAGAGATGTGTCACCAAACTACGAGAGATATCAGGGGAAAGAGATTGTTTTGTGTGTGTGGGTTTTAACGTTTTCTGAGAAATCGAATCTGTGCAGTACTGTTTGAAAATGTCTGAAGTGCTTTGAGATCTAAGATTGGAAATTTCTTAAAAATAAAATAAAAACAGAGCAATTCCAAGAGGGTCCTCGCACCATTAGCGTTTGGGCACAATAAAATTTAATGAAATCAAATCAAATCAAATCAAAAACTAGATTATCTACATAGTATATTACAGAATTAAATGAACCAATTCATGAGCATATGAACTGGACAGTGGAATAGCATTTATGTTTTTTTTTT
>JAFVLL020001124.1:0-12147 GCA_021397915.2 Tor tambroides | reverse complement strand
CCCCCCACGCTCTCTCTCTCTCTCTCTGTCACACACACATACACACATACGCGCGCGCGCACGCTGATGAACCCGTTGCGCGCGCACACACTCACACACTCACGCGGCCCCGCCCTGATCGCACTCCGCGTGAATGACTGAATAGCTGAGGGTCCTGCTGCTCAAGGGTTAACAGAGCTGTGTGATGATAACATTATTAGGCTGCCTGTGCTTTCAGAGCACTGTTTGCATGGAAACAGCTCCGAATCGATGGCCCCGGGTGTGGACGGGCTCCGGTTCCTCCGGGACTCTTACCATCTGACCATCTCCATCAGAGCTGCATGTTAAAACATCTTCTTCTTGTTCTTCTGCGTCTGTGAAGGTCAAACCACCCACATGTTCAAACATTGCGCTTTCCCTCACAGCAACATCTCTGAAACGCACACATAAATCACATTTATTTATACAGTGCTTCACACTGAATTGTTTCAAAGCAGCTTCACAGCATTAAACAGAGGAATAGTGTTGTAAATGCATCAATTATAGAAGAGAGAAATTCTCATTAGCAGAGAAATCAATGGCAGAATCAATCAGGAACGTTCGATGTTGTCTGATTCACGCCGATTCTTCGTTTGGTTTCACTGCTGCATTTCTGCATGAGGTCTCGACGTGCGTCTAAACACGCGTTCTGGTCACTTAAGGATCTGACCCACAAACTGACATCAGTACAAGAGGTCAGAGGTCACAGGTCAGCATCCTGAATACTGATTGTTGATGGCACGATCGCACCAAAGCAGATATTTTGAGAAGAGTCCATGCACTGAGAGTCAGTGGGGTCCAGTGTTGCTTGGTTCCCAGTGTTCAAAAATATCCTTTGTGTTCCGCTGAAGAAAGAAGCCGCTTGACTCAGATATCCGACAAAATAAAGGCAATCGTAACTTTAGTTTCATGCCAACTTTAAGAAATCCGTGAGGAAATAACACAGTGATGTACAGCTAAACACGATAAAGCCAACGTATCTGATATAATTATTGATGGATCTCAGGGTGGAACAGGAACAGCTTGCAGTAAGAAACCAAGACTATCATTAGTGGAGCTGCAGGCGTGACCCGTGTGTTTCTGACGGAGCCTGAAAATGCATATTAATGGCACGATTTTTGGGTTTTTTTGGTATTTTGCACGTTTATACACAGAAACTGGTGTGCATACGATATGCACGTGTTTGACATGCATATAATACATAGTTTTTGCATGCATATGATACGCATTTTGGCATACATGTAATACACACCTAACCCACACCCCTAAAACTAACCATTGCAAGCATGCCAAAGTCAATTTTTGCGTATAAACAGCACACCAAATAGAAACATAAAAGCATGCCACTGAAACGCACTTTCATGAGATCGGGTTATTCTGATGACATGAATAATACTGTCTCAGATCTTCTCCTGCTCTCCAAACACAGCCAGACTCAGAGTTCAGGACGAGCGGTCAGTCGCTCTTCTACTCCACATCCACTTCACACTCTTCCTCTGTTTGAGACCCACCGCTGAGGAAAGACCTGGAAACCTGTCTAGACACCAGAACAGGAACAGACAACAGCAAAGGCAGAGATTTAGGCTTTGAAACTCTTCCAGCTCACCAATCACAGTAGAGTCAAACAATTAGTTGGATTAGTTTAGGAGAGGAAACGCTCACGTATCACAGTCACAAATCTAATGATCCATAGCAAAGACTACGCACATGATATTTATGCAGCGTTGCTTATACAGTACAGGCAGCAGCTCCAATGACTTTACAAAGAAAAGTGACTGTGAAACGAAAACATATGGAAAATGTTAAACAAATGCACAACAGAGCATGTGTGTGTCCTCATGAATATTCATGAGCAGTGTGTGACGTGATGAAGATCTCTGTGCGCTCAGATTTGTGTGTGTTTGGTGTGTGTGCTACAGGTGTAACAGTGTCTCAGTAATCAGTGCGACGGATCGTGAAAGATTCTTTCCTCTGAGACTGTAGTGCATTTGCATTTTGCTGATTCGGATCTTGTGTGTGTGTGTGTGTGTGTGTGTGTGGATACCTTCAGTCTGCATCAGACACCCTAAACTGCACCTCCACCCCCAATCAGGCCGGCAACTGTTGCCAAGGCAACCACACGGAAACGGCATCCTCTGACTCCAGCTGACGGAGAAACTCCATCCATCTCTCCCTCTAATGTGTGTGTGTGTTCGTTCACAAGACCCCACGGACGCCGCTGATGCTCCGTCTCCACGGCAACAGGCCAGAGCGACATCCAGAGCGGATGACTAACACACACACACACACACACACACACACACACACACACACACACACACACACAGGGCTGTAAGATATTTCTCAAAGCATCAAAAAACCTCCTCAGAACAGCTTCACATCCACTGAAGATCCTGGAGGATGATGATGATGATGCTGGTCAGGAAAGTCTTGAGAAGAATTATAACTAATAATGAACCATTCATTAAAGACATCAGCCAATGAAAATAAACCCATTAGCAGCATTCCTTTGATCGTCGTCATATTTCATGTGAACGGAAAAGGTAAAAATATGGCAATAAATGATGCGAGTGACATGATGACTATAACATTCATCTCAAAACACACACAAACTGAGCTCACTTTCCCTCTACACAAAACTATGGATGGAGATTAAGGAGATCAGACTTGTAGTGTTTAATTTAAATGCTATTTATTTATATTTTGTTCATTTTGTTAATACTACAATATATTTGACCTTAAACAGTAGAAAAAACATTAATACAAGCACAACAACTCAACCCTGTTTGGCGACTTACAAACATCTGCATTCAGAGCTATTATCAACCATGGAAATGAAGATGTCGATCATATTTCAGCATTAACTGAAAGCTCTCTGGTTAATTAAACAGCTGAAATCAGCAGCGTCACCGTCAGTAATAAAGCCTCCAACTGGAATGAAGAAAATCCCAGAGGAAGCAAACGCAGACAGACTTCAGATGCTAATGCTGCTCTATGATGGTTGTTATATGAGACAGATAAAAGATAATGTTAAAATTCATAATGTTATATTTCATATTTATCTAAAAAAACAGGATCTGTACAAATATCTTCATCAGAGTAACAACCAAAGACACATGCAGGACCTCAGCCAATCAGAACGCCTGAATCTCTCCAGAGAGTGATCATGTGACCGTCTGAGGCAATGCTGTATGCAGATTCACTGATGTCCAATCAGATCGTCTTCTGGCTGGTTGCCACTCCACTTTATAGTCATTTAATTCATAGATTACAGTAACAGTCCAGCATTTTCTGTCATAAACAATCAATTACCCACTCAGACAAGAAGTCTCATCAGCACAATCACATCTTTAGCAAACTTTATCTATGCAAAAAACACCTGCACACACACAAACACACACACACACACACTCGCTCACTCACTCTCTCTCTCTCTCTCACACACACTCTCTCTCTCTCTCTCTCACACACACTCACACACACTCACACACTCTCTCTCTCTCTCACACACACTCACACACACTCTTGCACACACTCTCGCACACACTCACTCACTCTCTCTCTCTCTCACACACTCTCGCACACTCTCTCTCACACACTCTCTCACACACTCTCGCACACACTCTCGCACACACTCTCGCACACACTCTCGCACACACTCACACTCTCTCTCTCTCACACACACACACACACTCGCACACACTCTTGCACACACTCTTGCACACTCACACACACACTCTCACACACACACTCACTCACTCTCTCTCTCTCTCATACACTCTCGCACACACTCACACACTCTCGCACACACTCACTCACTCTCAAACACTCTCTCACACACTCTCTCACACACTCTCTCACACTCTCTCACACACACACTCTCACACACTCTCACACACTCTCACACACTCTCACACACACTCACACTCTCTCTCTCTCACACACACTCTCACACACTCACTCACTCTCTCTCTCTCTCTCACACACACTCTCACACACTCTCACTCTCTCTCTCTCACACACACTCTCACACACTCACTCTCTCTCTCTCATAAACTCTCGCACACACTCACTCACTCTCTCTCTCTCACACACACTCTCACACACTCACTCTCTCTCTCTCATAAACTCTCGCACACACTCAATTCAATTCAATTCAATTTCAATTTAACACTAATTAATTCAACACTCACTCACTCTCTCTCTCTCTCTCTCATACACTCTCTCAAACACACTCAGGAGTTGTTCGTCTATCACTGAGACTCGGTGAAGGCGTTCATGCGGTTTTTCATGCATCACGTAGTCGTCCTCATATTCAAAATCCTGAAATAAACACCACAGTCAGTTCATTTCTATAGTGCTTTATACAGATACTTTAAAAGTAGCTTCACTAAAATAAAGAGGAAAATAACATTGTTAATGTTGCAAAATTCATAACTTATGAAACTAACATAAAGCATCTCTACAGAAGACAACAGTGCACAACAGCCAGTTCCAGAAGTAAAAACTCCATTCTTTTTCTCTACGGGGAAGCTGAATTTGAGTCAATGAGGTTGTTAATCAATTCTGTACGTTTCTATTGAACCCATCTTTAATAGCATTAATTCAACTTACTTTTTAAATATTCCTGTTTAATAACAGAATTCATGGTGAAAAACTACATTTCCCATGATGCTGCACAGAAAAATTCCACCAATCAGAGAGTAGCAGCAAACAAGCTCCACCCACTCCCACAAATTAATCAAGCCTCTCTCAAATTCCTTAAATATTTGTGTATATATATATGCATACTCTGCATTTTACTTAAAAATAATAACTTTAGTTCTCTGTCATTTTAATCAAATTCTGTCATTCACAATGCTTCATCGGGTTGTAGTTCTTCCCTCACTAAAGCTGTTCATTTCACAATCGAGTATCTTTTTATTGATTTTCATTTACTTTTTGCTTCAAACCAAAGTTTGTAACGTTGCAATTCTCCTCGTGTCTGGTTGGTTTGGTTCATGGATTATAACGCTTTAATGAAGACTTCTTTATTTTAAATCCCTATGAGAAAAATGAATGTGAAAAATACTTCCAGAACCAGCGCTGCATGTCCTAATTCAGCTCAATTCAGTTCAGCGTTGATTCAAATCAGTTCAGTGTTGCTAAGCTAATCAGTTATGAACACGTCCAATTCAGTTTAAACTCTCCCAACACACATAAACCAACACAGACGGAGGTTTACCTTTAAGTAGCAGCAGCACAGGGTGTGTTTCTGCTGCGTCTGTCCGTAGAAATACTCATCACTGTGAACAGACACACAATCATCACTCACATCTCACATCACTCTGAACCGCTGGGTTCCTGCACATCAGTCTCTTACCCAGTGACCTCCTCGATGGGCGAGTGATGGGCGGCGGGGCTCTTCTCTGACACGGACCAGCACGGACACAGGATTCGACCCAGCAGCACCAGCGTGATGATTCCTGACGGAACCAGAACAAACACCAGCAGCACACCGACATCCGTGAACATCACCGACAGCCCTGACCGAACACAGACCGCGTCAGAACTGAACCAGTAAAACTGAGACTATACTGCGTCTCATGAGGAAACGTCCGGGTCGCGTTTCACCCCATTAAAAACACAACCAGAATTATAAAAAAATACTACTTTTTATTTTGGAAGCACTGTGTCATTATATTCATGATACACTTTATTTATATAGTGCTTTACAAAATATTAATTGTTAAAGATACATAGTTCAGAGTTTGTTTCTTCATGAGAACAGATTTGTTGAAATTTAGCATTACATCATTTGTGAAGCCAAAAGCTGTTTGTAAGATAAAGTCCATAATAACACTTCCTCCAGTGAAAAAGTCCATCTCCTGTTGTCTCTCGCATCAAAATCTAGCCACATATTTGTTTAGATGAGATCTAAACGAACCTCTGCACAATCTGACTCTGCTGCAGCCTAGAATTAAACTGCTGGCTCGTCTGGCCAGAGGAGAACCACACACTATTTCCCCGTTTAATACTGTAAAGCTGCTTCGACACAATTTGCATTGTAAAAAGCACTATATAATACTGGTGACTTGACTTTAGAGCTGTTTTTGACTGTTTTGTCTTGTAAATGCTGCTTGATCTGTGCAGATTTCTCTCCTGATTCAAACCAGAACACTTTTTCACTGGAGGAAGAGTTATTATGGATAATGGACTTGTAGTTTAGTCAGAAAATGCTGGATTAGTTTCAGGTTTTGTCTTCTCCAGATGGTAACTGATGGACTGGAGTGGTGTGGATTATTGTGATGTTTTTATCAGCTGTTTGGACTCTCATTCTGACGGCACCCATTCACTGCAGAGCATCCATTGCTGAGACACATTTCTCCAAACCTGATGAAGAAACAAACTCATCCTGATCTGGGATGAACTGAGGGTGAGCACATGCTCATTTTTGGCTGAACTATTCCTTTAAAGCAGCTTCACATGAATAAACAGGAAAATTATTTAGTTCAGTTTAGTTCAATTTAGTTCAAATGCTTAATTCTTAAGAAAACAGCCACAATGCTAAATGCCCACAAACAGGCAGATTCAGGGGTGAAACGAGACCTGTCCTCCTCTGAGCTCGTGTCAGGCGTGTCGGCTCACTCTTTGGTGTGACCGTGAGGACGGTCTGGGCCGGCTGTCCGTGGACATCGGGAGGGTTGTGTACGGCGCAGGAGTACGTGCCGTTATCAGTGAGCGAGGCGTTTAGAAGCTGGATCGATGCGTCGCCCCGCGACGGGCTGCCGACCCACTTCACACGACCCTTAAAATAATCCTCCTGCGGCAGGTACGCTTGAGACAAGAAGTGAAAAATCTGCAGAGAAACAGAACATGGCCTCAAAACCAACATTTTTTTTTTCATATTCTGCAGATGAATCTGTTATGATCCTAAAGTGCCGATGAGAGACAGACCAGAACCAGCAAATCACTGCCAGACAGTAATGCACCCTCTCTCTAAACACCTAAATTAAATACTAGAATACATCTGTGACCCTGGAGCACAAAAGCAGTCTTAAGTAGCACAGGTATATTTGTAGCAATAGACAAAAATACATTGTATGGGTCAAAATTATCCATTTTTCTTTTATGCCAAAAATCATTAGGATATTAAGTAAAGATCAAGATTTCCTACCATAAATATATCAAAACTTAATTTTTGATTAGTAATATGCATGGCTAAGAACTTCATTTGAACAACTTTAAAGGAGATTTTCTCAATATTTAGATTTTTTTGCACCCTCAGATTCTAGATTTTCAAATATTGTCCTATCCTAACAAACCATACATCAATGGAAAGATTATTTATTCAGCTTCAGATGATGTATAAATCTCAGTTTTACAAAACTGACCCTTCTGACTGGTTTTGTGGACCAGGGTCACAAATGAGAAGACGTGAAACATCAAGGGAATTAAAAACTCATAGATGTGAACATCGCAGTGCTATAAGACGTGGGGACACGAGCAACCCAGTAGCACAACACTTTAAAGAATATTCACATTCTATTTGTGAGGTTTTTTTTACTTTGGAAGGTCATTCAGTAGGTCAGGGAGGTGATATTGTTGTGAAACGTAAATCTAGGGAGACGTCTTGGATTTTTAATTTAGATACACTATTTCCCAGAGGTCTCAGTCAAGAAACTGATTATGGTATGTTTTACTGATTGTTTTTTTCCCTCCTTAAACTTGTTTGGAAGCCACATCCCTAACTGGCAGAGTGACACACCTTTAAAGCATTGTTTGGTACTGCTGTTCCTGATGCCTGATGAAGGCCTTGATAACGGCTGAAACGTCATTTTAATTAATACAATTTTGACCTCTTCAAGAGTGAGTGCTACACCTTTTTCAACTGACAAGACATAAAAACTCACAAGCACTTGAGTGAATGAAAGCACCTGATTCTGACAGATCTATCTGCCTCCGTTCGATCGGCTGTAAAGTGGCGTTCACTTACACCAAACCATCCTGAGAACAGCTGAAATACATCAGTGGTTTTCCTGCACAGCCTCATCTAACACAGCTTCATGAACTCCCTCCTGACGGATGCTGCGGTCTCACCACAGAACACACATCCTGGTCATGTGACTTCCTGCGGCCTGAGTGACCCCTGAGAGCTCAACCTGACCAGTGATTCCTGCATGATGAACGGAGAGGCTGAAGATCTACTCACTGTTTTGGCAGGACCGCCGCTGTCGGGTCTGAAGGTCCAGTCGATGGACATGAGGCTGGTGATGCTGCTGGAGGAGGTGAAGGAGCAGGTCAGGGTCACCGTGCCTCCTCTGACCACACTGACCTCTGCTGGAGCCGCGACTGAGATACAGCACACGCTCCTCAGCAGCACTGACACACAGACACATCAGAAAGATGGGTGTTCAGTGTTCGCTCAGTCTTCACACACTTGGTTTTTTTAGTTTTTACTTAATCCCACAAGAGGCAATTACAGTAAGGCATGGGCAGCACATCACAGACTTCCCAAATGGACATAACAGCACATAATAAAAAATTGAATCCCACACACACACACAAAAATAAATCACATAGTTGCAAGTTACAGATTGCAACAGTACAAATACAAACACAGATCACAATACAGTGAGCTGGTGTTCACACACTCGATGTTCGCTAGGGATGGGTGATATGAGCTTATCGTATTTATTGTGATGATGATTTCAATGACTATAATTAAGTGAAATCCAGTTTCTTTAGAGAAAAGTATTATTTTTCCTATTTTTACCCAAAATAGTGTGTTGTGAGCATTGCTGAGTACACACGTAATGTAATGACTGTGTAATTCATACTGGAAGCCGGGGGGCGCTCTTGCGCAGAAACTTCATATGCATCGCAGAAGTAATAGCACTGACCACGCTCCAGGAAATCCAGTTATCGCTGTAGCTGAATGAAACGTAGATAGAGCTATTTTAACTAAGGAAACATGAAGAAAATAAACATGATTATGGTTTATCTGTGTTCTTCAAGTGATCTTGGGTATTTTTATAAGGATAAAGGGCTACACTTTATTTTGATAGTCCACTTTAGACATTCTACTAACTATAAGTAACTTTGCAGCTACATGTCTACTAACTCTCAGAGTAGACTGTTAGAGTAGGTTTAGGGTTAGTAGAATAAGTTGACATATACTTGCAAAGTTTCTCATAGTCAGTATGTAGTATGTTGTGGACCCATCAAAATAAAGTGTTAATACTCTAATGACTGCTACTTGTCATGTAGCTGCAAAGTTAATTACTGTTAGTGTCTAAAGTGGACTATCAAAATAAAGTGTTATTGGATAAAGTATGTTTATAATGCAATGCTAATCAAACATAGCCATTCGCACCATATATAATACTACAAAATAGTATGATTTCTGCCTCATTCTGTGATATGAAACCACGTCTGATCACAAAAAGTTATTTTAAACACTCGGCCATGTTATGAAGTTAATTTGGAGAAACAGCAGGTCAATGAATGATATCTTTGTTGGACAGCAGGCTCATACACAACATGCAAAACTATCGCACACGTGCTACTGTAGTACATTTATTCATCTTCAGACTGATATTTGTGCGCTGTACAGCCCTGACCACACCAGCTCCAGACTGGAGAAGAAGCGATAAACTCCTCCTCAGTTTCACATCCGCCTTGCATCATGTCGCTCTGCACTGTCACACACAGAAATACCTCAATAACTAGACTTCATCATTATTATCACGGGGAGACTAATTCTTATCACAGGAGAATTTTTACCGGTGTATTGCAAACGATAAGATATCGCCCATCCCTAATGTTTGCACATTCACTGCGTTCACACACTTGATGTTTGCACACTCACAGCACACTATACACACACACACACACACACACACACACACACACACACTCACAGCACACTATACACACACACACACACACACTCACAGCACACTATACACACACACACACACACACACTCACACTCACAGCACACTATACACACACACACACACACTCACAGCACACTATACACACACACACACACACACACACTCACAGCACACTATACACACACACACACACACACACACTCACAGCACACACACACACACACACACACACACAGCACACACACTCTCATTGCACACGTGTTGCTGCAAGGTTTGAGTTGTTGCATCACTCACTCTCAGTGTAGTTCATTAGTGTATACTGTTATGTTGTAAAGAGTGCAGCTGATGAAGCCGATATCTCTCATATCTGATGTTCAGTTCCTCAGAACAATAAAAATCATAAACTGCAAATTCAACTCTGATATCATATCAAGCACTAGAGCTGTTAATGAGTGAACACAGTTAAATCACAGTTCATTAGACAGACTAGACTCAGTTACGTAACTGCATAAACACATCCAGTATGTTGAGACTGACTACTCTGACCTAGCAGCTCGCCAAGGAATAATCAGTCATACTTTTTGGATTCAAATTAGACCAATCTACCTTTTTCATGCAAAAAAGTTACAGACAAAAATGCATTACTAACTTCTAAGACTTCTAAGTGGTTTATGCATCTGGCAGGGCAGTGTGAGCATAACCTGTGTCCAGAAACACTGATGACTGAAGATCCAGTAAATAAAACAGCATCAGTTTGTGTAAGAGCTTCAGATCATCTGATGACGTCACTTCCGGGACGAGCCGTGATCTCAGAGCGTGACGTCACACGCCTGCTCTGGTCTCACGTCATCTAAACTCTAATTCATGCGTGTACAGAGTCTTTTGATTCATGCATGACCTCCAGTATCATGAGTAAAACCTAGTGATGTTCAAATAAGCTGTCACAAATATCAATATTTATTTAATATTGACGGAGCCAAAGTAGTGTTAAAAGCCAGTTCTGATTAAAAACCATTTAATGACAGCAGTGGCATTTTAACTGTTGAAAAATACCATTATATGAACTGAATGCTAGGATTATATTCAGCGAAACTGTGACTGATCTATATAGATCGGTGTTATGGATTTTACACACGGCAGATGATTGACAGCTCTTTAGCTCAAACAGAAAGCAAAACAATACTCAGCGCATCTCAAGTGACACCAAGTTACCCATTTATAGTCTTTTAGAAGCGATAAACCTCTCAAACCCGTTTATTAAAGTTCTTGTTTATTCCGTTTCAAACCGAGCGAATGAAAACACCCAGAACTCACCGAAACCGATGAAAACACGCGATATAACTCCTTTAGACAAGCTTCTGTTCACATCCATGACAAATAACAGCACATATATGACCGCACGCGAGTGATTATGAGTGCATATGAGCAGGTACTTGAGCAGATATTAATCGCGTTTATGTCGCTGGTTTGTATTTGTCCTCCATATTTGAATCTGTGATACCTGCCCAACAGGTGAGACCGGAAGTTACGCCACAGACTCCAAAAACAGCCAAGAATCACTACCACTGTCTCAAGACCTGTTATTAAACTCTTACAACTCAGAATTAAACACTTTAAACCCAGTGCACAAAGGAATGTTACTTTAGTTTATATTATTAATACATCAGTTATGATGTCAGTGTTATAAACTCTGAAAGGTTGTATTTCAGATTATATTGACAGTTGATTCTATTTTCATTAAATCTATTGTATTGAATGGCAGCTATTTGACCTGAGATAAATCAAAATATCTCAGAAATGAATTCTGAATGTGCTCATGAGTTCCTGGCTCTTGTGATCTTGGTTATTCTGAGATGAGGGTTGGTTTAGACTGTTTTCTTGCTGAGGAGAAATGAGTTTAATGAAAAGAACTGAAATAAGATTCATTTCTGTTATAATTAATAACTAAAAACCGAGAGTCGGTCACGTGACAGCAGCGGCGCTCTGAACACTAGAGGGAGCCACGACTCCAGACTGAACATACAACTGTGTGTGTGTGTGTGTGTGTGTGTGTGTGTGTGTCAGTCAGTCAGGTGTGTGTGTGTGTGTGTGTGTGTGTGTGTGTGTGTGTGTGTGTGTGTGTTTGAGCAGAACGTAAGCGATTGAGTGTCTGTGCAGAGGAGAAAGGTCTGAGAAAGGACATTATCAGTCAGTGTGTTCAAATACACACACACACACACACCTGACTGACACACACAAACACACACAC